>VZQC01001793.1:1737043-1850242 GCA_009823505.1 Rhizomys pruinosus | reverse complement strand
GCCATGTTTATTTCAGCTCTCTTCACAATAGCAAGGAGCTGGAACCAACCCAAATGCCCCTCAACTGATGAGTGGATAGAGAAAATGTGGTACATCTACACAATGGTGTTCTATGCAGCAGTAAAGAAAGACGACATCATGAGCTTTGCAGGAAAATGGCTGGAGCTAGAGGACATCATGCTGAGTGAAGTAACACAGTCCCAGAAAAACAAACGATGAATGGTACCCCTCATCTGTGGATGCTAGTGCCAATTACCTAGTTGTAACTATTGTGCATGGCCCCTTGAGCTTTTGTCCAAAGCAGTTGGGAGTGATGCATATTGGAAACAACAACAACAGAAAGGACTGCATCAAAGAACTGACTGAAACAGTGAATTTCTGCTCAAAACAGTCAACTTCCACATGGAGAATATTGAGAAAGACTGAGAAAGAGATGAAAAGCATGTTTGGCAGTATGCATGAGCTCTGGTGAGGTGGGTGGATGGGGGGGCATGGGTCTAGATTTGATAAAAAAGTATTTAAATAAATTTTAAAAAAGAAATGATTTAATATATGTGATTTCGTTTGGTATATTCTCTTGTCTTCCTATGACAAGACATCTTCTCATCCTCTGAAAAGTGAGAAAACTAAGACCTGTTTTGTCACAGGACCAGTTAGCAAGAGAAACTAGGCTGCTGCATCTCAGTCCCATATTTCTTTTTAAAATTTCTGTATGTGTATGCATGTACTTTCTGCATGCAGGTTTGTGCACCCGTGTCGTGCAATGCCGCGGAGGTCAGGAGAGGGTGTTGGATTCCCCTGGAACTGGAGTTCTCCTGGAATTGGAGTTTCAGATGGTTCTTGGCCGCCACGTGGGTCCTGGGGATCGAACCCGGGTCCTCTGTAAGAGCGGTCAGTGCTCTTAACCACTAGGCCATCTCTCCAGCCCCTCAGTCCCATCTTTCTATGCTAAAGTGTATCATTTGTTTGCTACAGTCATAATTCTACTCTTCCAGAATCATGCCCTAATGTTAATTGTATAAAAGATTTTACAGGTGGAAATGTTGAAGGGATCCATACCTCAGCAGCATGCTTACTTCTTACAAATAGTATCTCATGGGGCTGGAGAGATGCCTCAGTGGTCGAGAGCGCTGACTGCTCCTGCAGAGGACCTGGGTTCAATTCCCAGCACCCACATGGTGGCTGAGAACTGTCTTTAACTCCAGTTCCAGGGGAATCAGACACCCTCTTCTGACCTCCGCAACATTGCACAACATGGGTGCACCTACTCATGTGCAGACAGTACACTCATACACATAAAATAATAAATAAAAAATAGTATTTTCTTTGATTCTCCTAATAACACTTTGAGCCAAGTGTTGTCATTATGCCTATTTTACAGATAGAAAAATGGAGGATCAGAAAGATCCCTGCTCAAGAACATGCAGTAGATAAGTGGCAGAAAATGGATTCAAGTCCACTTCTGACTCCAGAGTCTCACTTCAACTACTAACCTATATCTCCCAGTCTTGGTAGTCTGAGGGTTCTTGGGTACCTCTTAGTCTATCCCATTTATCTGGCATGAGAATCTTAATGAGCATAAGCAGTTTCTGACTGATCCTTTGTAATCTCTTTATTTCTCACACATCTAATAGTTTAGACTGGGATCTTATTTATGTACTTGGGTTTCTCAAGATGTACAGTGTCTAAATAGATGGACAATTCACTTCCAAAAGAAACAAGACAGCAAGATTTTTCTTTTCAAACTACATCTCCCTTCACAGTCAATGGCAGTGTCTACTTGAAAGTTTTTATATGATAATACATAGAACAGGACATAAGGATGGTCAAGTCAACTGCAGTGGAGATTTGCTGTGGTGAGACACAATGTGGGGAATGTTTTAAGTTTTCACCTGAAGCCTTCACAAGACAGCATAGTTTGCTTATGAGGGCCCATTGGAAATAGAGCATCCAATCTTACATTCCTAACTGGTTTAAATTCAAACAGTAACTATAATTGGGAAACACAGTAAATGGCCAATATGAGGTTAGAAGTAAAATAAATGTGACCATAAATAAAGATGTTTCTTACAAACAATATCAATATGATAATAGAGTCACTCTTAAAACAGTTAAGTGGGTAACAAACTTCATCTTCTAAACAAAGGGATTTCATGGGGAAAGGGACACTATTAATAACTATATGTTGGCACAATATAAATTGACAACATAATAATTTGTAAGATCACCATGCTTGATGGAAGACAGGAAAAGCCCATCAAAAGAGGTGTGAATGACTAAAGAAAAAAGATGATGACAAGAAAGGCAAAAGCATCAGATGTATATGTGAAGGACAGTCCCATAGGCACAGGGTGCTCATGGGAAACAGCTGAGCAGCTGTACGGCAAGGAAGGTTGACTAGAAGCCAATGATTTGGGGGACTTCAAGGTCTTAGTTAATCTTGTCAAGTGCCTACACTGTATAAAATTACAAAAATAAGAATTTTCTGTATTTTACTTAAAGAATTACCATCAAGTTGCATCACACTGAGCCACACCCCCTTGGTGCATTCCAACTCTGAAACTCCACCCAGCTGCGTGGCTTCTACTCATCTTCCAGACTTCAGTGCCAGGAGTTCCCGAAAATGCTAACATTACTCTTAAATTCTTAAATTTCCTTCATGCCACAATTATCAGACCAATTATAGTTCTGATCAATTCCAGGCCACAATTGTAGGAACTACATCAGACTGAGTTAGAGAGACCACCAACTGGATTATGTTAAACAAGCTAAGAAAATGTCACTGACTGAATATTCCAAGAGCTGCACCCTTACCTTTGAAAGGAAGGTGGCAGGAGCTGTACATGGACCAACATGGAATTAGCATTGTTGGCATGCCCCATGCGTGAAACAGAGGCTAGCTGTCAAGTGTGGCTTTGTTCATTTGCAGTGCTGGCAAACAAACCCAAGGCCTTATACATGCTAAGCAAATACTCTACCGCAGAGCTACACCCCAGCCTTAGCTCTCTTCTATTAGAGCATCATGTATCAATGTATTAGACACTGGTGTGTGTCAACCAACAGGCTTCCCCCTACTTTTGCAAGGCAAACTGGCCTCTCTGTGACCTCCCCCTTGACCAGAGTCAGGTCATAAATATGAAGAACTGAAGGAGAAGATGATGCAAAGTTGAAACTTTCTAGACCAGGTGCAGGGTGTTCAAGGATCAAATGCCAGCCTGTGTCAGAACACCTGCAAAAGACCTACACCTGCCTCACTTTCTTGAACTGAAGCCGTTGAGGGAGATGACAAGTTCTTCCACAGAACAATGAAGCTCTGAGAGCTGAGTGGGAGGAATCAGTGAAAAATTAGAATCAGGAAACCTAAAAGTCAAGTTGAAAGAAGATAAATTAGATAGATTAAGATTTGACACATCACTGAATGCCTGCTGATGAAAAGAAAAGACTTTCTTTTAACTTTCCTATTGTCTTTCTGTATAACACATTAAAAGTCACAAAACATTTTCATAGAAGCATAAAGATTATTTTTAAAGCCCTTACTCTAATACGGAAACGAATGCAACAGGAATGTGGGGCTAATTCTCTATAAAAGGCAATAGCTTGCTTAGTCTTGCGACCTTTTGTTTTCTATCTTGTTATTGTTGTTTGATGAGTCTTTACTCTAAATAATTCAGATGGAATAAAAAAGCAAAGCCTTAACCATGCCATGGCTCAGAGCTGTTGCTGTTGTCAAAAGTTTCAAGAAACAACCGAAGAAAATCCAGAGACACAGCAGACCAGTGAAAATACAGGCAGTTCCCCAATTTAAATATCATCCCTAGGAGACTGAAATGTAATTTGTAAGGGTAATAAACTGAGTCATTCTCTGTGATCAACAAACGTGACAAAGCCACACAGCTACATGGCTTCAGAACCTTGACTGAAGATTTGGTAATGTTAGTGGCAAAGATCACTTAGAAATTATTGGTGTTGATTTCAGGAGCAGTCCCCAATTCCCCACACCTAAGAAAATCCCCGTCAAAGACAGTGAGTACAGGCTAAACTCTAAGTCAGAACTATAGGCTAGAGTAGTTGCCATGGGAGATGGCCCAGTTTTGATACCCTCTGTCTCTTATAAGTTTCATAGCTTCAAGCATATTTGATGACATCTTCAGACTTCAGTTTGGTGTATTTCATGAAATCAATGAGATAGAACATTTAACTCTGAGTCTGACACCTAAAAGGCCCTAAGTAATATTGGGACAATGTTAGGAAATGGGTTTCTGGCCTTGGCAGGTTTGAAAAGAAACCTTTTTTTATACAAGTTAATTCATTGACTAGATTCAGGTAAAATATTTCTGGAAATATGTTGATGTTTGACAATCAGCTGAGAAATTATCTCAGAAGCTTTTAAAACTGATGCATTCAAATGTCGATAATTGAGTATCTTTTTCATGTGAGCTACAACAAAACTAAGATCTGAATTCCTAATTGTAAATGTTCAGCTTCTAAGAGTGCCTTTGCCTCTCTCGTGTTCTATATTGCAAGCTGAGAGTTCAGCTTTGGGTCTCTGTTATTAATCACCATCTACTGAAGGCTGAAGCTTCTCTGATAAGGGTTGAGAGATGCATTTATCTACAGGTATAATGATAAGACTTTGGGATTTGGTTTAATGCTATGTCCATTTAGCAGAATAAATATGTTCTCCATTAGAGCCTGTGACTTGCCTAGCCTCAAGTTCTTGATCCTGTTTATGGTGTCAGGTATAAGTTCTGTATTATGGAATAGACCTTAAATCCAACCAGAAAGTGGTTGGTTACTCCTGTTGTACCAGTTGCATATCTTGCAGGCCAAACATTTCTGTAGCTTGCATGGTTCACATCTGGGTACAGCTAACGGTTGTTTGTCTACCCCATAGCACCTGCCTGCACTAAGCTAGCTAGTAAGGTTGAAGCTTCCTGTTCAATGCCAGCTTGATTTCTCCATGTTCTATGACTGAAGTATGAGATGCCTTCAGTAATAGAGTCTTGCTATCATGTTCCAGAGGGTAACCAGGAGCAATGACAACAGCCTGTAATGTTCCGTGGGCGTCTATGGGATCCCACTCTCTAATAATTCAGAAAGAGGCACCCCTTTCCTGACACTGGGCTTTTAATTGCCTGTGCTATCTCAGAGAGGCATTGTTTCCCCATTATAAAGTTTCTCCTTTAAACTCTTTTTATGTGTATAGAAAAAAGTTTTACTGATAACAAATCTAAGTTTAGTTTAAGACAACTCTTTGCTATACATGTGACTTTTCCATTTATTGACAGAAGAAGTTTTATTACTGATGGGAAGATGTGCTTGATTAATTTTGCTTAAAAATTGAATCTTGGCTGAATATTTGAAAATGTATAATATAGGTAATTTTAATGTTTTTCAAGTTGATTGAAGTTTAGATTTTTTTCAATTATATTTGTTGGGCTTTCATGCATTTTATACATCTTAACCATATTTAAACCTGCTCCCTTGTCTGCAACCTCCCATGTCCCCACCAGATTTCATGCACTCTGTCATACATATATCAATATAAAAGCTATCAAGTCAAGCTGTATCTCCAGATGTCCCTCTGTGTGAGTTCATCCACTGGAACCTGTTCATCTTATCTAGAGTCACTCACTTAAAGAAAACCAACTCTCCCTCACCCAACAGGGATCAACTAAGGAACCCAATAGTTCCTCAGCTAAGGTTGGGGCTTCTTACCCATTTCTCCAGATCTTTACTGGGTTTTTGTTCTAATTGAGTTTGCATGGGTTTTGTGAAGTGTCTATAGTAGTAGGTTTCCATTTGGCTTTTTCAAAAGTCCTTAGTTTTAGTTATCCCTGTCTATACTACTCTGACCTCTCATCCCCCACCCCACTTAACCATTATTTCTCCATTATTCTTCCAAAAGAAAAAAAATGACATAAACTTATGAGATTAAGACTCTAAATATATATGAAGAAAATCATAAAACACTCCTTAAAACTACAAACCTTTCTGAAAAATAATGGGATGACCTGTCACACACATTGGCAGAAAAACCCAAAGCTATAGGACATCGATTCTCCCTGTTTATTTATAAGCTTACCATCATCTTGGACAATTTCAGCAAACTCTTTTTTTTTATTTAATTTTTATTGATGCTTTGTGCATTTCATACATTTTTTCCAAGTCAGTTCAGGCTTATTTCCCTTTCCCTTCCCCCCCACACCCACCCCTTCCCACATCATGCATTCTGCCATAACTGTCCTGCATCTTTCAGTTTTTTTTTTTCCATTTTTTAGCTATAAGTGATAATCCATGAGTACAAGCATCCTTCGTGCAAAACCAATCTACAGGCTGTTGTGCCCAAACCCCTACAGCCCCACCATCCAGTGGGGGGTGACAGGTTGTTTGTTCAATCAAGTTGATCAAATGAGTGTCCAGACTACATTGCTGTAGTTTCACCATTCACCCCAATCGCAGCCCTTACATTCTACCACGCCCCCTCTTCCACAGATTGTTCCCTAGGCTTAGAAAAGGGGCACAGGTGGATGAGAGGTAAAACAATCCACTCTCTCTGGAGCTGTTGACTTGGACTCTGGTCAATTCTGGCTGTTTCCTTTCATGGGCTCTTTAACCCAGACCTAGACAAAATGGTTATAAAGTTCATTTAGAAGAACAAATAGGCTTAGCTCTCTCCTTGGATGAATAATTCACCACTGATGCTACAAGCTTACATCCTCTAGTGGTTAGAAGGAGTTATAAGCCACAGTAAGACCTTGTCATCTTTTACAGAAAAAATATAATTCATGGATTAGCATACCATCCAAACATCTGTGTCTATACCAAAGAAACCTACCATAACTATTAGTACTGTTTAAATACCTATATATCTAATTGCTTGTGCTTCATTAGTAGGATTGAAAGGTTATTCCTGGAAAAACTGTCAACCCATGAAAGGAAACAGCCAGAACTGATCAGAGTCCAAAACGACATCTCCAGAGAAAGTATACTGTTTTGCTTCTCGTCCACCTGTGCCCCTTTTCTAAGCCCAGGGAACAATTTGTGGAAGAGGGGTCATGGTAGAATGTAAGGGCTGTGATTGGGGTGAATGGTGAAACTACAGCAACATAGTCTGGACACTTATTTGATCAACATGATTGTACATATAAGCCCCACCAGCTGGATGGTGGGAGCCTTGGGCTGTGTGGGTTTGGACATAGTTGCTTGCAAATTGATTCTACATGAAAGATGCTTGTACTCATAACTTATTACTTATTGTTAAAAAAATAAAAATAAAAAATTGGAAAAAAAAGAAGAACAAATAGGCAAGAATGCTTTTAAAAACTGGGGGTACAAGGCATGTGAATCAGGAGAGGTGGGGAAATTTACCATAACAAAATATTATATTCTCTGTATAAGTAAGGTTTACATAACTAAAGTTACATGATATTCATTTGTGAAAACACAAAGAGACCCACGAAATGAAACAGAAAAATCCTGAAATAGGCTTCATTGAATGTGAAAAGAATATGAGAGTGCAGAGTCTCAGACAGGTTTCTGAATAATGATATGAAATATTACACAGTAGGATCTACTTCTTTTTTAAATTTTATTTATTTTTGTATGTGTATGAATGTACTGTCTGCATGCAGGTCTGTGCACCCATGTCATGCAATGCCATGGAGGTCAGAAGAGGGTGTCGGATTCCCCTGGAACTGGAGTTCTCCTGGAATTGGAGTTACAGACGGTTCTTAGCCGCCATGTGGGTGCTGGGGATCGAACCTGGGTCCTCTGCAAGAGCAATGGATGCTCTTAACCACTAGGCTATCTCTCCAGCCCCAGGATCTACTTCTTAAAATAGACACTTGTAAAACTTAGAGATTACATGTGAAATATAAAACTACATGAGTACAAAGAAAATATATGAATTTCCTCATTACCTTAAAACTTATGTGTATAAGTATATTGCCTCTATGCACGTAAACGCATGTGGCACCTGAGGAAGCCAGAAGAGGGTGTTGTATCCTCTGTAACTGGAGTTATAGATGGTTGTAAGCCACCATGTGGGTGCTGGGAATTGAACCTGGATCCTCTGCCAAAGCAGCAGCCAGTTCTCTTAACCAGTGAACAATCTTTCCTGCCTCAACACGTAAGTACTTTTAATTTGGAATCCAACACAAAACAAAATGAGAAATATCGATAAATTTAGAAAACTACAAATAAATGGAAAAACAAGGACAATATTTTCATTTATCCTCAATACAGATCAAATGTTAATATCTTAATCCATTAGGAGCTCTATAAACAGAGAGAAAAAAGACCAATAACATGACAGACAGATGCTAAGGTCAGAAGTTCCCAGTTCAAAGCCAGTCTCTGATAAATAACAAGTTTCAGGACAGCCTGGGGTGCCTAGTGAGACCCTTGTCTCTCCTCTCAAAAAAAAATTGAAAAAGAAAAAAAAACATGTCCACCCTTGCTTATAAAATAAATACAAATTAAAATGCATTGTCTTATTGGATTGGTGAAAATGCATCATGACCATCACATCTCTTTTCCATATTACACCAGAAGCTACAATATGTGCAGATCAAGTTCAATAAATAAGTATGAAAAGCTATGGAAACATTTCAAAATTTATCTGTGCCACACAGGATTGTTTACCCTCAGCCAAAATGGTAAGAAAAATTCACTATCAGGATAGCAAATTTTTGATTTATTAGGTATAATATTGAACTCTTCTTTAAGACTAAGCCTTTATAAAACTTCAAATTTAATAAGTAATAATGTTAACCAAAATGAATTTTGCCTTCCTTTGGCCAACCAATATTGATTACCTACCCTGCACCAGACACCACCTCCTGATCTTTCCAAACCTCCATCTTTGCACAAACACTAACCTTCAAGCAGGGAGAGCTACACAACTGTGGGACTAGGAGGAACACTCAGACACTGGTGCCTCACAAGGCTAAGTTCTTAGGTCCTTCCAGGATGTGGTCTGACCAGCAGACACTCTGAAACATGGGCTGACGCTTAGGGAAATCCCCTCATCCAAACTCCCCATGAATGTTTCCTCGACTTGCTCTCCTCATCCCTGAGATACCAACTGCACAGATCTGCTTTACTATTTCTACGTCTGGATTTCTAGGCACCTCCTGATGGTCTCCATCTCTGCCAACAACCATCACAGGTAGGCCTCCATCCAGCTATGGCCACTCTGTCCCAAAGCACAGCGGTGTATGGAACAAAACCAGTTCTCACATTAGATCTTACTTATATTCTAGTGACACATAAAATCCCACGTCATCCAACAAGGTGACATTCTGTTGCTCTGTCTTTCATTACTCCACCTGGGTAAGGATGTTGGAAAGGTTTAATTGCTCACGCCTTTCAGGAAGCTGAAATCCAGCAAAGAAACCCCACCCTTATGTCACCAAGGACCCAGAGACACTGTAACCTGCCGGTGTCGGAAGTGGAACAGTATAAAAGACAAAAGCAAAGGAAATGTCTCTTATATAAGCATCCTACCTCAGCTGGACAAATGTGGAGTTCAGGGATAGCTTCCTAAAATATGCCTTCTATAATTCAATCTATTATGCTTTAATCAGAGTTTGGCAGGATAATTGGGGGTTTTGGATACAAAAAAGCAAAATGGCCAGTCTCCTAATAGAAGATCAGGTGTTGGGCCTTTCAAAACATTATTCATAGTCATTAAAACAGTTCAGGGGGAAAAGCATTCCTGGACACTGTGGTGCCTATTAGGCAGCACTGAGAGATTGATCTGACGGGCGTAGCTTCCCAGGCAACACAGCTTCCAGAACCTCCATAGGCCTTTGGAGAACTCCTGTCCAGGGGCCAGTTCAAGAATGAGGAGGAACTGGGCTTTTATGAGAACGGAAGGATTGCTTGAAAACAGAATGCCCTGAAACCCGAAGTGCTCTGATGGCCCCCAGCTGTGTGTCAAGAGCTTTAGAATTCATTCTGCTTTCCAGTTTGAAATCTTTCCACTGTGTTATCACTCCTGAGTCTTAGGTGTACTTAAACTCACCTCACCATGGGATGAAATATCATCCTTGTTGGGCTGAATCACTCTGCAGCCAAGAATAAAAGCTTGATTTTCTCAACAATCATTACCCACCTCTGCCCCCAACAGGTTTCCGTCATCCAGTTTGCTCTCTTGACCAATTACAGGAGATGATTATTTTCTTCCACATACCATCATAAGCCTTAACCCCACAGTGGGAGCAAGGCAGAAATATGTTTCTGGAAACTCTGAATGCAGACTTGGATGAGTGACTACAGAAGAATTCAAGGAGGGGGTGAGAAATGAAGCCATGTTTCTTTTTCTTTTGCCCATTGGGGATAAAAACCCAGACAGTCCTGTGGTGAGCTGAGCCCTAACAAATCCTTCCAAAATGCAATTTCATTTTCTAAGCTGACTGTAAACTATTCATATCGTGTTTTTGAAATTGTCCCTGATTTCCTCATGGGGCTTATTATCACCCATGAAAAATTCATTTCTAGGGCTTTTGTGCAGCAAGGGACAAAGCGCTCTGGGTGGGGGATGCAGCAGAGCGGTCCACAGAGCTATGTGGCTCCATCCATCTCTTTGATTCTCAATTTTCTCAGTTCCCCGACTCTTCCACCACTGAAAGACACAGGCCTCATTCCTCCTCACTGCCCTGAACAGGATATGCATGAGGCAGACTTCCCTCCCCAGTCAGACACCTTCTGGAATTCTCTACGATGACCCTGCCTGTGAAGAGCTAGGCTGATTTTCACAAAAGCCAAATGGAGGTTTTCTTTCATCTGCTCTCACATTTGTTCAGAAATGTCTATGATTTTTAAAAATATTTATTATTTTTGTTTTACGTGTGCCAGTGTATTGCCTGCATGTACACAAGTGTACCAATGTTGGTCAATGCCTAAGGAAGTCAGAAGAGAGTATCTGATCCCTTGGAACTGGAGTTATGGAGTGTCGTTAGCCAGCATGTGGGTGCTGGGAATTGAACCCGGATCATCTGCAAGAGCAGTCAGTGCTCTTAACCTCTGAGTCATTTCTTTAGCCCCAGAAGTGTCTATAATGTTTATTTCCTATTCTTGTGTACTTACTATTATTCCAGGTTTAATTGGAGAGTGCATTTGGGTGCTCTTATGCATGGGACTGAGTCAGCACAGGGAGATAGCACAAACATGTACAATTTAGCAGCTGCAAAGATGGACCAGGAGGTAGCCCTAGTACCAAAATGGGGGCAAGGAGGGCACCAGCTGAGTAGAAGTGCTATTAATGGATCAATGAGATGAGATGCAGTTCTGAATGGCTTTGGCTTATTTCTATCCCTCTGTCCAGTGTGATCTTTGGTTATCCACACTTGTGTCTTATTCAAATGTCACGTCCACTTTTCTGCTTATACAGAAAAAAATTACCTTTTACAAATGTTCTCTGATTTAAAAAAAAAAAAAGCATTAGTGCTTCCTCTTCTTAAGAGGTACATAGTATGAGAGAAATTTGGCACTGCTGATAGATCTGCTTCCTAAGAATTGGATGACCAGGCTGTATAGCAAAAGCAAGGTGCAAGTACACGTGCAGTTGTCCTATACAGGTGCTTGCCATATAAGCTGCAGCCCCTCCAGAAAGCACAGCAAACCACTATGCAGCACTTGTGCATGTCTGAAAGACAGAATATGCATCAAGGCTTATTTTCAGTGGGTTATTTCCTAAACACAGGAAGTAAAATGACTCTAGAGACACATAAAATATATTCCTTGACATAGTTATTAATTCACAGATTAAAATTCTAGGGGCTTATAAGAGTATACATACTCTAAGTATCTCAAAGATAAATATTCAACAGATATTTGTCATTGTGATAAGCTCTGAGTTCTTTGTAATTCTAAAGAAACATGCTTGGAGGAAGCCAATGTTATTCTACAAAATAGCACATTGCTTTCAAATAAACAAACGCAAAAAAAAAAAATCCAGTCTTCCGTGTTTTTCATTATATTTACACTTTTCAGTCAACAACAGAGAACTGGTTTCTAGAAATAAATAAATTAGGACTTTTGGAACTGTGGGGGTCTGCAAACTACAGACCCCTCAATCCAGTATTCAGCTAGATTCAGGGCAGCTTGCCCCGATAACTGCAGAGCTCTAGGAGGGAGCGAACCAACATTTTCACCCACCGTCTCAGCTAAACTGGAGCAGCTGGCTGTTTAAACATGGAGAAGTGAAGGGCAGCAATGTCGCAGGGAGACTTACCTGTCAAAACCTAAGCGCCATTTCCTTTCACCATTTTACCCTCTAGCCCTCCACTCTGAGGAGAAAAGCTGCTTAATCACTGGATCACTGGCAAGCCACAGCCCCTCTTCCTCTTTCCCCTCCCCTCTTCCCTATTAGACATGGCAGAATCACCTCCTGACAAAGCCCACATAATGTGTTAATTCAGGTGTCTCCTTAGCATTTAGATTTCTGTAGTTCTACATAGTCACTTAAAATGTCCAAGACTTCATGTTTAGTTATGTTTCACATATTTCCCTTCCATCGGTCCTATCTCCTTGATTCAACTCCTTGGCCTCAGTCTTCTCAAGGGTGCGTAAAGAAGTTGGGCTAAGAAATGGCTGAGATTCTTTGACTTCAGCCCTCAGAAAATACCGGTTTTCAAAATTTACTTGGACTTCAATTAGCTAATGTCTGAGAGCCTATCGTGTCCACAGTATAGCACCCAGAGGAGAAGATGGATGAGTCAGGGTTCACTGCAAAGCTGTGGCGTTCTACCTCCCATATAGAAGTGATCTAAGGGGCTGTGAATGAGCTGTGCACACGTACGATGCCAAGATCCTCAATACAAAAGAACAAAGGATAAAAATGAGAAATTATAGAAGTTAAATAAAACCAATTGCAATTATACAAATTAGTAATATCATAATAATTCGTGTTTACTGAAGCCTGCAGAGACAGTGAGCTAGGAAAATTACCTCATTTCCTTAACACATAAATACTAGAACATAAAAAGGATTTTTCTAGCATCCTCTAAAATGTTAGAGAAAAGTACCTTTGCAAGATGTGCCCCCTCAATGTCATCAGATTCCTTATTTTGAGTATAATATTGAAAAGAAGGGTCCCTGTCAAATGTAGTTGCTTGAGAAAATTGAAAACTAAATATAGAATGAAAATTAGATAACAGTAGGAAATTGTTAATATTATGTATGACACTAATATTTTTAACAGAAATATAACAGAGAATATGTAAAGGAAAAATAAAAATATTTTTGGATTTGTTTTAAAATACTTAGTAATGGTTGAAGCTGGATATTCACTGTTATATCCTCTTTTGTATATGATTGAACAATCCCCCTATAAAAAACATCTAATATGTATGTAGTCATGGGCCACATAGCCCATGTAAGTCAGATGTATTATTCTACAGTCATCTCAATGGCTGGCAGCACTGCACCACTCTGAAAGTTTGGCATCACAGGCAGACAGACACACAGCTGAAAGAATTTGGGGCTAGAAACCTAAACACTGAGTTCCTTGCTTGTCCTTCCCTGCTAAACCTGTCTGACCTTGCATAAATTGTCTTTATTCTTTCTGTGAATAACAAAGGGGACTAGATAAAATTTTCTTCTCTCAGTACTAGTCTCAGAGGGTCCTAAGGTTACAATAGATGACACATAGCATAACCCTTTGACGTCAGTCTGCCCTGCCTGAATTCTTTTTTTTTAATTTTTTTATTTATTTTGTATGTGTAGGAATGTACCGTCTGTATGTAGGTTTGTGCACCCGTGTCGTGCAATGCCTCAGAGGTCAGAAGAGGGCGTCGGATTCCCCTGGAACTGGAGTTAAAGATGGTTCTCAGCCGACACGTGGGTGCTGGGGCTCAAACCCAGGTCCTCTGCAAGAGCAGTCTGGTGCTCTTAACTGCTAGGCCATCACTCCAGCCCCCCTGCCTGAATTCTATACTCCTGTTGTGGGCTTTCCAGATAAAACTTTAGATGCTTGCCAAGCATGGTGGCACACACCTTTAATCCCAGCATTCCGGAGGCAGATGCAGGCAGATCTCTGTGAGTTCAAGGCCAGCCTGGTATACAGAGTGAGCTCCAGGCCAGCTGGGACTAAAGGGAGACCCTGTCTCAAAAAGACCAAAAAATAAACAAAAAGCCTGAGACGCTTCACGATGACCCATGTTATACACGCTGGTAAACCAAGGATGAAAGTCTTTTTAAATGTTAGTTCCAGATGGAAATGCCTGTGATAGCAGAAATAGCTTAGTACTGCCAGATCATAACAATGCAGAGACAATAAGCTTGATTTTTTTTCATTTTCCTCATAAACATTTCAAGCTGCACATATAGAAAGACCCAAGACATTAAAATTTAGAATACGAACAGAAAGTAAACAGTACTAACAGATAAGCCAGGGGCCCCAACTCACAGAGCCAAGAGGATGGCAAAGGGTTTCTGAGGTGGAAATCGAGGAATTTTTGCCCAAGAATAAGAAGAGCAGGCAGGAAGCGAAGCTGTGCTGAGCAGCTCGAGGAGCAGGATCTGCCTTCTTTCCCATCTTCTTGGTTCTCAGTTGCAAATTCTGACTCTCTGACCACCACTTCCCATCAGCCCTCCTGCTCTAGCAATTTAGGGAGTGCTGGCTGTTAACCTAGTTTAATCTGTAGGTCTGAATCCCAGAGATCTTGACATTGTTGTTGAGGTACTACAAGCTTGCACTGGCTAAAACACTACTCTTTGGTCTCCAGGACACAGAGGACTTAGTGATCGACACTTATGTATAAACCTATCCCAAGCTGCAGTGGAAAACCTTCTAACAAAGTGCCCTCCAGACAGAGTAAGCAGTGAAAGCTGGAATCTGAACTGAGTTTTGCAGAGAAATCACAGCATCCCACAGATGACACACAATCAATATATGATGAGTGAATGAATGAGGGAATGGAAAGAAAAAACTGAAAATCAACACTTTATCTTTTGTTATCTCAACCAGCAACTGGGGTGGAATGGCTGGATATGGACATTGTTCATTTCTTTTACCTTTGAGTCAGAATTGGGGTGACGAAGTAAGGAATGGAAAATGGTGTTCTTTTCTAAGTAACAGCCACACATTCTCCATACTGTTATCCAGAAGGACTGTAGAGAGTTGTCACCATAGGGTCAGCTTCATCCATTGCTATACTGCAACCACAGAGCAGACTGCTAAGGAATGCATTCAGTTTACTATAAATTAGTCAATAAAAAAAATAAAAATAAAAATTAATAAATAAAAATAAATTTTAGTCAAGAGATTGGAATAGTTATTTAGGGTTTAATACAAAATATAGAGAGTAGCTATAAAACAATATGGGAAAATAGAACTCAGAAAACTGTGACGAGAAGCAGGAATGGTCCTGGCTTTAGGGCCAGGCTTAGTCAGTCTGCCTGCTAATGAGGGTTACAAATGCTTCTGTCTTTTTATTTATGATATTGGTATCAATTTGAGTGTTCTTTTGGTTGCTGACCTCATTCAATCCCGATGACTTTAGAGAATCCTCTATAGTTAGAGGTTGAAACCAGCCATTCCCATTCCATTGGAAGCCTTAGCCTTCAGCTCAGAAACTTCCAGGCGCTAGCGTGCCCATCATTCCTTCACCTTTTTCTTCTTTGTTTCTGGCTAGCAGAGACCCAGCTGGCAGTGCTGAATAAAAACAAGCTGTGTTCATGCTGAAGAGTTCAATGGGGACAGCCAGGGCCCGAAATGGCAACTGAATTAATTCCTGCACTAATCTCTCCATTCTTTAGTGGGGGGGGGGGCAGTAAAGTACAATCTTTCAGACAAATCATGAGAATAGGCTTAGAAGAAGAATAAAAGAACAGGAAGAACAAAGCTGGGAAGCCAGGCTGTGCTGTCGGGCATCTCTGCTTATGAGTTAGAAAGAAATGTCATGTGCACGGAGCTACAGAATCGGTGGCTGGTAAGGTGGCTACTATGTAGGAGCTGGGACGGGCTTGTGGTATAATTCGGAAAATGGGACAACGTGCAGGGAAAGAAAGTGAGTAAAGAAGCAGCCCGAGGGCTCAAAATATGAATGGGGAAATAGTACAAGAGACTGGGGGGCTGGAGAGACGGTTCAGCAGCTGAGAGCAGTGGGTGCTCCCGCAGAGGACCCAGCTTCAGTTTCCAGTACCCCACAATGTGTCTAACGACGGTCAGTAACTCCAGTTCCAGGGGATCCAACACCCTCTTTTGACCTCCACAGGCATAGCACAACACAGATGCACTTCCTTGAAGGCAAAATGCTCACACCCATAAAATTAAATAATAATAAATAAACAAATAAATATAAATATTTTAAGAGCACGAGGCCCTTGTGAACAAGAAGCCACAAAGAGAGAAGCCTGGACCAAACTACTACAGAAGTTTG
Organism: Rhizomys pruinosus; assembly: GCA_009823505.1. Lineage (NCBI taxonomy): Eukaryota > Metazoa > Chordata > Mammalia > Rodentia > Spalacidae > Rhizomys > Rhizomys pruinosus. Next base: position 1,833,851 of record VZQC01001793.1, on the reverse strand, counting down.
TTTATACCAGGAAAGGCTTTGGGCTTGACATCCAATGCTATAACCACAGTTACTAGCTCTTCATAGGCAATGCAGTTTTAAATTTCCAGGAAGAATTATATTCTGCCAGTTAATTAGGTCTCTGTCCTGCAGGCATACAGAATAAAATACAGCATTTTACCAGGCTTTCTTAAATCCAGCAGGTGGCTTCTTCCTGGATCTCTCGATGTTGGTGACATCAACCTCTGGGATAGCCAAGCCCAGTGCATGGTTCAAACAACAAACTTCTTTTACTCTGTTCAGCTTCCTATAAACACAATTAAAGCAGCATTTGGTTTGCAATTGGAAACACATATCAAAGGGAGTAAGCTTAACTCAGACCAGATTTTCCTAAACCATCTTCATTGTACATGTGTAGGAAGAATGCTTCTTTTATTTGTAGCAATGCAAATGCTGGTGATTGTAAACATGTGTATAACAGCTTGCCAGCAATTTGTTCCTGTCCTTAAAGGATAAAACCCATGCAGGGTCCAGGAGAGAATATGGAACTTCCATCAGCCTCAGCGTGACACACAGAGATGTGATAGTGGTCATGGATGGAACACTGGAAATTCCTATAAGAATTCATGGGGTACACATGGGTTTCTTCAGCCCATGCTTAGAATGCTGAATGCATATCTTCTGTCATCAACACTTAGAGGGCTTCAAGATATTCAAAGACAGCTGGGGGGAGGGTGGCTCCATAGCTGAAGTCCCTGCCACTTAAACATGACCTGAGCTTGGATCCTCAGTGTTCATGCAAAGCCAGGCACAGGGACTACAACGCCAAAGCAGCAGGGGAGAAGATAGGCAGATCTCCAGGGCTTGCTGACAGCCAGTCTAGACAGCCTCTGAGTTCTGAGTTTAATAAGAAGAGACTGTCTTAAAAACAAGGTGGAGAGCCAGGAGTGGTGACACAGGTCTTTAATCCCAGCACTCTCCAGAGGCAGAGGCAGGCGGATCTCTGTGAGTTCAAGGCCAACGTGGTCTACATAGTGAGTTCCAGGCCAGCTGGGGCTACAGGGAGACCCTGTCTCAAAGAGAAAAAACAGGTGGAGAAGGATAAAGGAAAACCACCTGCCATAGACCACTAGCCTTCACACAGGTGTTCACATGTATACACGCACGCACGCACGCACGCACGCGCACACACACACACACACACACCAATAAAATTTTTAAATGGAGATAAAACAAAGTTTGAAAGAAAAACCCAATTTCCAAGCCCAGGTAGCAGAGGAGTCCCTCTGTGAAGAGGAATTCCAGGAAGAAGGAGGTCCAAGGAGAGTTTCCCAAGTTCTGTCGCCATGTCCCCTTTTCCCTTCCGGCAGTCTACAAGTACTTCGCATTTTGTTTCCCAAACAAATATCACATTTTATCCCAGAAGAGAAAATATTTTTCCCTTTACAAGGGAGAAGATTGCTTCATTTTGTCTAAAACTATGTAAGGAAAATGAAAAAGGTTTAGAGATGGTTTTCAGTTCCTATCAATAAACAGAATGCCTGCCTTTCCGTTTTTGTTTACCAAACAGGATGTAGCTGTGAACTAACCCATCTGTTAAAGTACTCCTTGTGAAGTCCCACAAGAGAAATACAGAATTATTCTGTATGTTAAAGTGGCCTCCGTGTATATTCGTCCCTTTCTGTGACTGAACTGGGGAAAGTTTGGTCCCTCTTCTGCTCCCATGTTCCAAACACACTGTATGTTCATGGCATTGCCTCTCTATCAGAAGTTCCGTTTTCATCATGTTAAATCTACTAGTGCATTCAGGATCCAACTTGGACTCCCACAGAGCCTTCTCCAGTCTATTTCCTCCATGACTGTGTCCCTCTCTGTGTACTTACCATCCAAGGTTGTGAGATGCTGGGTTAAACACTGTCTCATCACAGAGTCTGTGCTTTGCAATCAGGGAGGAAGACCCTGCACGACACACTCCACTCGCACACCACTCCACCCTAGTTCCACATTTATTACTTGACAACAGAAGAAGGGAAAAATATACAACCACAGGGAAACTCCTGGGCTCATTGAGTAACTCTAATATTCAAAGAGAGAAAATGTGGTGTTCATGAGTAAAACTGAAGCAAGCAGCCTGCTTAACTGAAATGGAAGGTTGAATGGAGGTTCAGGTGCCTCAGATCCAATTGTATAAAAGGAGATTCTTGAAGTCCTTGTGTAGTTTTTTTTTTTTTTAAGTTTTAGGCTTCATTTAGGAGGGTTCATCTTCTAGTCTTTGAAAAAGAATTAATTAGTGGTTGATTTAAACCCTTTGAAGTGAAAATAAATAATGAATAAGTCCAGAGACTAAATTCTAAGTTTCTTTCCATCAGAAGCCAGAGTAATTAAGGAGAGGGGATGGATGTGTGGTCACATGGTAGATTAGCTGTTATATAGATGCAGTTCCTGTTTTTAAAAATACATTGGATAAAATCAGAGTTAACTGCAGTATTGGTGGTGGGAGGTAGAGACGGGCAGATATTTGAAGTTTATCAGCCAACCTGCCTAGCCACACAGTTGAGCTTCAGGTTCAGAACAGAACCTTGTCTCAAAAATAGAGACGAAGAGTGACTGAGGAAGGAAACTTAATGTTGTCTTTTGCCCTAACATTCATGTGCACCCAGACTAAATATGTGTATCACATATAGCACACACAAAAACCACCAAACATACAAAAACACTTATTTTCACATATATTTTAAGGAAGTTTAACATACAGGAAAATCCACAGCTACCAGATTTTAAGAATGAAGCCAAAGCTTGAACAATAAGGGAAACCTGATACCACTGAGAAAGTGGGCTTGAGATTAAATGGATTTCAGATAAGGAAGTCTTGACACTCACTAAAGTCAATATGACTTTATTACAAGTTTATAATGGCAGAAGGAGATCTACATACACACACACACACACACACACACACACACACACACCAGCCTTGGGAAGCAGCAGGATTATTGTTCTTCATTTAGGCCTTGGAGCTGAGGTAAGAAGAGCTGTAGATGTGCACCCAGTACAATTGTGAAATTATGCTAGCCTCCTGACATGGAAACTTCAAGCCCATATAATCCATCCAGGAACACTGAATCTTATCCCAGGACCCAAAAGGAAACAATCAAAAAACTTATCCATGTCACTTGCCTTCAAAAAGAACTTAAAGTATTTTAACTGACAATACAAAGTGCTAGCAAAAATACACAATGACTAGAACCTCTACACATAATGAACCTTCACAATACAGCACCACCCAGCGATGTAAAGACGAGATCTCTGCAAAGATCAGAGATCTCACAGAGAATGCCCTCCCCACTCAAACAACATAGGATATTGCCATTGGTCTTGGTTACTACACCAGAACGTGATAAGACTCTACTGCTGAAGACAACACAATCATTGGTCACAGGATATAGAAAAATCAAGTTGGTACTGACCAGGAAGCTTCCTCCATGCTGGCTAGCTCTCACAGTACTGGAAGGTGCTATGCATACATACATAGAAAGCAGTGTCTTCTGGGTATGACAGGACCACTGCTCTCATGGACTCCCAGAGGCTGTGGGTGCTGCACAAAACTTGCACAAGATCATATTAGTCAACATTCTAATATGGAAAGGAAATGTGCGTTCATGAGCCCACACCACGAAATAAGGAGCTATAGACTGATGATGACTTCTTGAGGAGGGAGAGTCATTTTTCTTTAAGGGTGTGGTTCCTGGTAGGTCAACCACACTCCAGTGAATGATGTCACTCCTAGAGGTATATGAACACCAAAAATTGGACTGGTTGGGTTAAATTTACCTAGGTATATGAACACCAAAATAAAAGATGATACAATGTTGGAGGGTGGGAAGATGAACAAGGATCTAGGAAGAGCTAAGGAGAGAAGTTGAGGGTGAAAATGATCAAAATACATCCTATTAAATTCTCAAAAACTCAATAAAAATATTCATTTAAAAAGAAGGAACTACGGATACACGATACAGCCTAAATAAACATCAGAGCATGGTACCAAGACAGAAACCCAACAGAGAGGCCACTTTATCAACAGGACACTGTAGAAAAAGCAAAACTATGATATATATATCCAAGAGGTGACTTCCATGTCATGAGGAGGGTTAAATAGAGAGGGCAAGGGAATTTATGAAGGTGACAGGTGCATTCCTCATCTTTAGGTAATTTGGATTTGTGCATGCATTTGTCAAAACTGATTGAACCACCACCTAAACCAGGAACTTCACCACATGTAAATTATTCCTCAGTGAGCTCAACATCTTTTATGTTTTTAACTGGAACATAATAATTGTACATGTTTATGAGGTGCAATGTGATGTTTCAGTACTTGTGTAAGTTACATAATGGTAGAATCAGGGAAATTATTTTACCCATCACCTCCAATGCTTATCATTTCTTGGTAATGAGAATATTCAAATACCTCTTTTCTAGGTCATTTGAAAGATTCACCACTGTAGTGCTGATACAATCACCCTGCTATCTAGAGACACATCAGCATGGTCCCTATACCATTATAAACTGATTAATAATTTTCTGGAAATTCAAAGAGCAAATAATATTTAAGTTATAAACATAAGACTATCCTGAGGATTCTTAAGAATCACTTGCTTATTTATAAATGAAATTGATTTAGTTCAAATTTAAATAATATGCTTTAATAATGATTTGCAAGTTTTATGGTTGAATTCTCCCACCTTTCTAACAAAAATAATAATGATAAAGAATTATATATATATATTGTTTTTATACATAGGTGTGTTTAATATTCATCAATGATTAAAGTAGTTTATTTTAGATAAGAAATATTTATAAATCTCATTAAACAGAATATTCTTCAAACATATAGGAAAAATACATCATTTTAATTTTATATATTTTATTGAATTTTTGCGTTTCATACAAAATGCCTTAATCATCTTTATATCTCCTCCCCCATACATACTGTCCTATAACCCTTCCCACTGGATTCCATGCATTCTGTCATTTATGTTAAGGCCTATCCAATCAAGTTCGTGTACCCAGATGCCCCTCACGTTCATCCCAGGTGTAGTCAGCCTGTTTAGAGTCACTCCATTAAAGAAGATCAACTCTCCCTCACCCAGCAATGATCAGCTGCCAATAGTTCTTTGGCTAAGGCTGGGGTCTGCTGCCCATTTCCCCAGTCCTGGATTTTTACTTGCTTAAGTTTGCAGGGGTCTTGTGCATGGTGACAGCATTGCTATAGGTCTTGTTCCATTATGGTCCACTGGTCTTTGGTGCAGAGGTTCCATTGTAGATGCGTCACTAAGGGTTGTGCATTTCACAGACACTTATTCTCTGTATATGAGCAGTTTGGAACCCTGTAATAGTCTCCATCTGTTACAAAAGAAGCTTCTTTGATGAGTGATGACTGGAATACTTGTCTGTAAATATGCGGACCTATATTTAGCATATAGTAAGAAATTACATTTGTCTAGGGATATGACAGACTTAGGGTTTTCTCTAAGATCTATGATCTCTCCAGCCACATGTATTTGGCTATGTTTATGGTACCACACATGAGTTGCCTCCTATTGAGAGGGCTTTAAGTCCAATTAAGTAGCTGTGGATTAGCACAAGATAAAAATGCCACTATTGCACCAATATCGTTTGCTGTGCTGGTCATTGTTGTGGTTACTAAGTTTTAAAGCTAGGCTTAGACCATCGATTGATGTTCTCCCCTAGCAGCTTGCGTAGTGTGCTCTAAAACTATGAGAGCTAGCCTTCAGGAAGGAGGCTTCCAGGTCATTTCCAGCCCCATTCTTCCAAGTCCTGTGTCTGAAGAATGTCCTGTCATCAACAATAGGCTCTTACCTTCAAGTTCTGGTGGACAATCAAGGGCTGTGGCAATAGCCTGTGTAAACTGGGAGTCTCTTGGACTTCCCTGGCCAACAACTGAAAGAGAGTTTTCTCCTGCCTGGCACAGTTTCTTGTTATGTAACCCTTAGCTATGCATATGGACTCATGTAGAGATATCGTGTTGTAATTTTTCAGTAAGCTTTTGAATGAATACATTTCCCTCTTGTTCATACTAGCTAGGCAATTATTTATCCTCTCTCTCTATCTCTCTCTCCCTGTCTAAACCTCCCTCTCCAGTTAAAGTGCCACATTTCTTGGTAACACTTGTTTCCTACTAGCCCCCCTTTCTCTGGGTCCTTCTTTGCCTTTACCTCCCTGGTTCCTTTCCATTTTCTTGGCTCCCACAGTTACATCAGGATATATACTCACATATAAAGATTTGGTGTTAAGACCCACATGTGAGGAAGAATGTACATCATTATTTATTCCCAAATTTATTTTTCCCTGAGATGTGCTACTTCACATAGTATAACAGTCCCTAGTTCCATCATTGACCTGCAAACTTCATGATTTCATCTGTCTTTACTACTGAGTAGAACTCCATTGCATAAATGTACCACATTTTTATCATCAGTTGAGGGACACTTAGGTTGCTTCCATCTCTTAGCTATTTAGAAAAGAGCAGCAACACACATGGATATACAGGTGTCTCTACAGTTGGATGAGTTCTTTGGGTATATGCCAAGGACTAATAAAACCAGATCATGTGGTAGGTTCATTTCTGTTTTTTAGTTCTCCACACTGATTTGCACAGTGTTTGCACCAGTTTGCAATCCCACCAGCAGTGAATGAGGGTTCCCATTTCCCCACATCCTCTCTAGCATTGGGTGTTGTTTGTTCTCTCTGACTGGGGTAAAATGAAATCCTAAAGTGGTTTTAATTTGCATTTCCCTAATTACTAAGGATGTTGAACACTTTTTAAGGTTTTTGCCATCTTTATTTCTTATTTTGAGAACTGTTCAGATCTGTAGTCCATCCTTTAAATGGGTACTTTGATTTTTTGATTCTTCTTTTTTGAGTTCTTTCTATGTTCTGGATATTAAACCTCTGTAAAATGTGTCACTGGTGAAGATTTTCTCCCACTCTGTGGGTTTTCTCTTCACTTCTTTGCTTGTTTCTTTCCCTGTACAGAAGGTTTTTTGTTTGATGAGATCCCACTTGTCGATTGGTGACCTTAATTCCTGAGCAACCGATGCCCAATTTAGAAAATCCTTTCTGGGATGGCTGTGGTGGTGCACGCCTTTAATCCCAGTACTTGGGAAGCAGAGGCAGGCAGATCTCTGGGAGTTCAAGGCCAGCCTGGTCTACATAGTGAGCTCCAAGCCAGCTGGGACTAAAGAGGGACCCTGCCTCAAAAAGACAAAAACAAATCTTTCTGGCATCTAAATCTTGTATAGTACTGGAAATATTTTCTTCTAATAGTTTCAGAGTTTCAGGTTTTACATTGAAATCTTTGACCCAGTTGGAGGTGACTTTTGTGCAATTTGAAAGGCAAGAGTCTAATTTCATTCTTCTGCAGGTAGAAATTTAGCTTTGCTAAGACCATTTGTTGAACATGCTGTCTTTCCTCCAGTGTGTGTTCTTGTCAACTCTGTCAAATATCAGGCAGCTGAAATTGCATGCACTCATGTTGGTCTTCGGTTATGTTCCATTGATTTATCAGCCTGTTTTGTGCCAGTACCATGCTGCTTTTATTCTATAGCTCTGTAACATAGTTTGAGATTTGGTATGCTAATCCCCCACCACTGCTCTTTGTGATCAGGATTGCTTTGAATAGGTGGGGTCTTCTGTTACTCCAGGTGAATTTTAGGATTTTTTTTTAACTAATCCTGTGAAGAATGTCATGGGGAGTTTGATTGAGGCTGCATTGAATATATAGATTGCTTTTGGTAGGATGGTCATTTTCACGATATTAATTCATCTAATCCATGAGCATTAATAAACATTTAAAACTTTAACTGTAGAAATCTCTTAATGTTTTTGGACAGGTTTATTCTGAGATATTTTACTTTTTTGAGGCCATTATGAACACAAGGGTTTCCATGTACTCTTTCTCTGATTGTTTATTATTGGCATACAGAAAGGTTATTGTTTTTTAAGTTATTTTTTTATTTTATGTATATGAATGTATTGCCTACATGTGGGTAGGTACACTTGTGTAATGCAGTGTCTGTGGAGGTCAGAAGAAGGCATCAGATCCCCTGAAATGGGAGTTACAGGTGGTTGCTAGCCGCCATGTGGATGCTGGGAATCAAACCTGGGTTCTCTGCAAGAACAGTGTTCTTAACAACTGTGCTATCTCTCCAGCCCCAAAAGCTACTGATTTTTAAAGATTGATTTTGTAACCCATCACTTTGCTGAAAGTGTTAATCATTTCTAGGAGTTTTCTGGTAATTTTAGAATCTCTTGTGTAGAATATTATATCATCTACAAATAATGATAAGTTGACCTCTTTTTTCCAATTAGTACTCCTTTAATTTCCATCCCTTACTTTACTGTTCTAGCAGGTCTTTCAAGCACTATATTAAAAAGGATTGGAGATAATGGACAGTTTTTCTGGTTCCTGATTTTAACGGGAATGCTTCCAATTTCAATTTTTCTTCATTTAGAATGATGTTGGTTGTGGGTTTGTTGCCTATAACTTTAATTATGTTCAAGGATGTTCACTCCAGTACAACTCCCTCTAAGACTTTTACATAAATGCATGTTAAATTTTGTCAAAGACCTTCATTGCATCTATTAGAGATGACCATGCAATTTTTGTCTTTGAGTCTATTTATATGATTTATTACATTTACTGACTTATGTGTATTGAAACATCTCTGAATCTATGGATTAAAGTCAACTTGATCATGGTGAATGATCTTTTTTATTTGTATCTGTAGGCAAGCATTTTATTGAGAAATTTTGTGTTTATGTTCATTAAGAATAAAGTTCTATAGTTTTCTTTTGGGGTTGTGTCTTTGTACAACCTCTGATTCTATCTTTTTGGGAATTCTACCTCTGATTCTATCTTTTTGAATACTTTAAGTAGTATTGGTTTTAGACTTTATTGAAAGATGTCTGGTAGAATTCTTCTGTCAATCCATCTGGGATGGCTTGTTTTAGTAGGAGGTATTGTCTTCTTGTTGTAATTTCCTTATTTGTTGTGGATCTGTTTAAGCCATTGATTGATTTCTGGTTTAGTTTTGGTGAATTTAGATATTCAGCCATTTATTTTAGGTTTTCAAACTTAATAGAGCATAAATTTTAAAGTAGTCCCTTATAATATTCTGGATCTCACTAGGGATAGTGGTGCACACCTTTCATCCCACTACTTGAGAGACAGAGGCAGGTGAATCTCTATGAGTTTGAGGCTATCCTGGTCTACATATTGAGTTCCAGGTAAGCTGGGGCTACAGGGAGACCCTGTTTCAAAAAGACCAAATAATAATAATAATAATAATAATAATAATAATAGGGGCTGGAGAGATGGCCTAGTGGTTAAGAGAGCCGACTGCTCTTGCAGAGGACCTGGGTTTGATACCCAGCACCCATATGGTGGCTGAGAACCATCTGTAACTCCAATTCCAGGAGAACTCCAGTTCCAGGGGAATCTGACACCCTCTTCTGACCTCTGTGGCATTGCACGACATGGGTGCACAAACCTACATGCAGACAGTACACTCATATGAATAAATAAATAAATAAATAAATAAATAAATAAAATTTAAAAAATAATAATCAGTACTAATATTCTACATTGTTTTGGTTTCTCTTGTGATATTCCCCCTTTTATCTTGATTTTCATTGATTGTAGTTTGATCTTCCTCTTTTTTGGTTAACTGGGCTAAGGGTTTTTCTATCTTGTTCATCTTTCTAAAGAACCAGCTCTTTGATTCGTTGATGTTTTCTTTGTTTCTATTTCATTAATTTCTGCTCTGATTTTTGTTATTTCTTCTCATATGCTGGCTTTGAGTTTCATTTTTCTTGCCTTTCCAGAGTCCTGAGTTGCAATGTTAAGTCATTTATTTGTGCTCTTTCTGATTTTCTTAATGTGGGCACTTAGAGCTATAAACTTCCCTCTTAGAACTGCTTTTAAAGTGTCCCAGAGGTTTTATGTTATATTATCCTTTTAATTTAGTTCCAGGAATACTTTTATTTCTCTCTTAATATCTTCTTTGACTCATTCATCATTCATCCGTGTGTTATTTAATCTCCATGAGCTCATGCTAGAGCTTCTTTTGCTGATCATTTTAAGCTTTATTGCCTTGTGGTCTGATGGAATGCATGGAATTGTTTCAATTGTGTATTTGTTGAGCTTTATTTTGTGCCCCAGTATGTCATCAATTATCTACTTAGTTTCAGCATTGGCATTTACAAGGGTACCTGATGATGGGTTTAGAATAAACATTGTTTTAGCTCCAAAGCAGCAATTTGGAAAAAAAAAAAAAAAAGAAAATCTTCCATGGGCCACTGAATAGAAAGTGTATTCTTTGATGTTTGGTAGATATCTGTTAGGTCTATTTGATGTATGGTACCATTTAAATCAGATGCCTCTCTATTCTTTGTCCAATTGACCTATTGGAGATAATGGGGTATTGAAGTCTCCTTCTATTACTGAGGTGGTGTTGATTTGTGTCTTCAAGTCCTATAGTATTGCTTTTATGAAATTGGGTGCACCAGTGTTTGCTGCATATATGTTCATGATTGTAATATCTTCTTGACCAATTGTTCTTTTGATCAGAATGAAGTGACCCTCTTTATCTCTTCTGATAAGTTTTAGTTTAAAGACTATTTGACAGATATTAGAATTTCAACCCTTGCTTGTTTTTCAGTATTTTTCCCATTTTTTTCACCTTAAAACAGGACCTATCCTTGAAGATGAGATGAGCATCTTGCAGTCAACAGAAAGATGGATTTTGTTTCCTAGTCCATTCAACTAGCCTATGTCTTTTGACTAAGGAGATCTGACCACTGATATTTAAAGTTAATATACAAAGATGTGTATTGGAAGTGCACAGAGCTTAGATTGGGGATTTCTGAGAACCACCTGAAGCACAGGCTTGGAAAAATGTCCTTAATTTCATATAGAAAAACAAAAGACTCCAAACAGCCAAAGCAACCCTGAGTGAAAAGAGCAATACAGGGGGAATCTCTATACTAGACTTCAAACTGTACTACAGGGCTATAGTCATAAAAACAGCTTGGTGCTGGCACAAAAACAGACCTGCTGACCATCGGAACAAAACCGACGATCCAAACTTGAGCACATACAATTTCAGCAACCTCATATTTGACAAGGGGGCCAAGAAGACACAATGGAGGAAAGACAGCATCTTCAACAAGTGGTGTTGGCAAAACTGGATCACCACTTGTAGAAGAATGAAATTGAACCCCTACCTCTTGCCCTGTACAAAAGGCAACTCCAGATGGATCAAAGACCTCAACGTGAAACCCCAAACTCTGAAGGTGATAGAAGAAAAAGTTGTCAGCAGCCTACAAGACAAAGGTGTAGGAAAAGACTTTCTAAATCAGACAGCAGCTGTGCAAGATATAAGATCAACAATTGACAAATGGGACTTCATTAAACTCAAAAGCTTCTGTACATCAAAAGAAACAATCAAGGAAGTGAAGAGAAAAGCCACAGAGTGGGAGGAAGCCTTCACTGCAGATACATCTGACAAAGCATTGATTTCCAGAATATATAAACTACTCAAAAAACAAAGAAAGGAAACAAATGACCCACTTAAGATGGAGCAAAGAGCTGAACAGAAACTTCACAAGTGAGGAATAGAGATGGCTGAGAAACATCTTAAAAAGTGTTCACCACTGGGGCTGGAGAGATAGCCTAGCGGTTAATAGCTCTGACTGCTCTTGCAGAGGACCTGGGTTCGATCCCCAGCACCCACAAGGCAGCTGAGAACTGTCTTTAACTCCAGTTACAGGGGGATCCAACACCCTTTTCTGACCTCCAGGGCATTGCACCACACGGGTGCACTGACCTACATGCAGATAGTACATTCATACACATAATAAATAAAATTAGAAAAAAATCTAAAAAAAAGTGTTCACCATAGCTAATAATTAAGGAAATGCAAATGAAAACCACTTTAAGATATCATCTCACTCCTATAAGACTTGCTAGGATCAAGAAAACAAATGATACCAAGTGCTGGAGAGGTTGTGGGGAAAGGGGAACACTCATCCACTGCTGGTAGAAATGTAAACTCATATAGCCACTATGGAAAGCAGTGTGGAAAACCCTTGGAAGACTCAAAATGAGCTTGCCACCTGACCCAGTCATACCACTTCTGAGTATATACCCACAAGACTCATCTTACCGCATAGATACATGTTCAGCCATATTTACTGCAGCTCTCTTCACAATAGCAAAGAGCTGGAACCAACCCAAGTGCCCTCAGCTGACGAGTGGATAGAGAAAATGTGGTACATCTTCACAATGAAGTTCTTTGCAGCAATAAAGAAAGGTGACATCATGAATTTTGCAGGTAAATGCCTGGAGCTAGAAGATATCATGCTAAGTGAGATAACAGTCCTAGAAAAACAAACGACAAATGGCATCCCTCATCTGTGGATGCTAGCACCAATTACCTAGTTGTATGGCAAACTGAGCAACGACAATGTGATCTGAAAACAACTGTGCTCTTATATTGTGAATCCCATTAGTAAATAAATAAATAAATAAATAAATAAGTGTATTAGTTACCATCATTTTAATTTCTGTTTACATTCTTGATCTAATTTCATATTTCCACAATTAGACCTCATTTAGCTTCTTTCTATTGCCTCTTGGGTATATTCATTACTTTCTTCAGTCCTTTGTAATGCTTCAAATATTCTCTGAATGGCTGCTTTGGTGGACCTGAATTCTTTCAGCCTAGTCATGGGTTTTTCTTTCTCCTTTAGCTATAATAGAAAGATTTGCTGGAAACAGTATTCTGGGTTGGCATCTATGGTCATTTAGAACTGGGAATATTTTGATTCAAGCTTTTATGGCTTTCATCACTTGCATTGAAAAGTCAGCTATAATTCTGATGGGTTTTCCTTTACATGTGACTGTTTTCCTCTTTCAACTTTCAACTTTCCTTGTTCTGTACATTTAGTGTTTTTACTATGATAGGCTATGGGAACTGGGAAGTGTCTCTTTTGGTCTTGTCTATTTGGTGTTCTATGTGCTTTTTGTACTTGTATGGGTGGGTCTTTCCTTAATTGTGGGAAATTTTCTTCTAAAATCCTGTTGAAGATCCCATCAATACCAATTACCTGAGGTTCTTCTCCTTGCTTTTCACCTAGGATACATACATTTACCTGAGGTTCTTCTCCTTACTCTATACCTAGGATACATACATTTGGGCTTCATTTTGTTTTCCACATTGTCTGCATATTATATTCCTGGATTTTTTTTCTAAAATTTTCATGTTCTTTGCTTGAGTGATCCAACTCTTCAACTTTATTGTCCAATCTTGATATTCTGTTTTCTATTCCATTCATTCTATTGATGAGGCTTTCTCCTGGTGTTTCAAATTGGCTTCTTGAATTTTTCACTTCCTTCTTCATTTCTGCCCAAGTTTTCTTCAATATTTCTATGTCTTTTGATAATTCAGTCAAGAGTTTATTCCTATCCTCTTTTAGTTTCTTCAGTTGCTTATTTGTATATTCTTTAAATTCACTGACTTTTTTATTATGTTTATGACTATTCTTTTAAATTCTGTGTCCTGGGTTGTCTCTAGAGGGATCTCATTGTAACACTCTTCTTAGAACTTGTGGTGTTTGGTAAGGACTTTTTATTTTGGTTTTTCATACTGTTTTTTTCATTTTCATTTTGGCAGTGGATTAGTATATTGCTTGTGATTCATGTATGAAACTCCAGCCTTCCTGTGTTGAGTTAAAGGACTGGAGTTAGAGGTGAGGTAGAGTATGTGCAAAGCTCAAGGTTCAGTAATTAGCACCAATGAGAAAGAAAGAAAGAAAGAAAGAAAGAAAGAAAGAAAGAAAGAAAGAAAGAAAGAAAGAAAGAAAGAAAGAAAAGAAAGGAAATAATGGGAAGAAGGGAGGGAGAGAGGAAGGAAAGAAGGAAGGAAGGAAGGAAGGAAGGAAGGAAGGAAGGAAGGAAGGAAGGAAGGAAGGAAAGAAGGAAGGGACATGTAAGTGCTGACACAAACCAGTCTAATTTTTTCATAAAGCCTATAGTAATCATTACATGTTTTAGTTCCAGTTATGGATTTTCCTCCTTCAAAAATAATAGAAGTTAAATTTAGAAATATATTTTGGATAGATTCCTCTAACCCTTCCAATGTTCTATAGAAACCCCTTCATTACATTTCATTATGAATTTGACATGATGGGTTAGAGAGATGATTCAAGTGGTAAAGCACTTGCCTCAGACCTGAGTTCAAATGCCCAGAACACATGCTAAATCCTTGGAAGCTGGTGAGTCAGCTAGGCTGACCTACAGGATGAAATTTTAGGCCATTGACAGATCCTTTCTCAACAGATGTAGAAGGTACCTGTCCTAGTTCGCTTTCAATTGTTTTGACAAAACACTCTGATCAGTACTAACTTGGGAAAGAAAGGGTTTATTTGGCTTACATTTCCCAGGTCACAGTTCATCACTGAGAGAATCCAAGGTAGAGACTCAGAATGTGAACCTGGAGGCAGGAGCTGAAACACAGGCCATTGATAAATGCTGCTTACTGCTTGCTCCCCTGGCCAATGCTAAACCTGCTTTCTTATATAATACAATGGCTTAAAAAATTAAGAAATAAAAGTATTCCTAGAAACTAAGTGAAAATGAGAATATAACACAAAACCTTTTGGACACCTTAAAAGCAGTCCTATGAGGGAAGTTTGGGCACTAGTTCTTAGTGCCCAAACTTAAAAATCAGAAAAAAGCATATGTAAAAAGACTTAACAGCACAACACAAGACTCTGGAAAGGCAAGAACAAACAAACCCCAATCCTAGTAGACTAGAAGAAATAACAAAAATCAGAGGAGAAACTAATGAAATAGAAACAAAGAAAACAATACCAAAAAAAAAAAAAATCAATGAATCTAAGAGCTGGTTCTTTGAGATAGACAGACCCTTTGCCCAGCTAACCAAAAGGAAGAAAGAGCAAATCCAAATTAACAAAATCAGAAGCAAAATGGGAAACATCACAACAGACACCCCCAAAAATCCAGAACATTGTAAGGGAATACTTTAAAAATCTATACTCCATTAAATTTGAAAACCTAAGTAAAATGGATGAATTTTTAGAGTCATGGACACCACCACAGTTAAACCAAGAAGAAGTCAACAGGGCCTGGGTCTTGTTCTTTTTCTGCTAGCATTAAGCCTCCTTGTTTACTCACCCAAAATGTAAAAATAAGATTCAGTGTTTCCATGCTACCTACTCATTCCTCCCTGTGATTTTTGTCTCTTTCTCTCTCTCCCACCCCACCCCCATGCAACAGTTTCACAGAACAGTTTGCCAGTAATACAGTTAAAATATGGATCTCAGATATGTGGAAATCTAAGGTGTATCCCTCAAACAACAGGAAATGGTGAACAAGGACATTCAAGCAGCATTGTTTGTGGAAATAGTTTAAATGCTCCTAATAAGAGACTGAGTCAGAACTTTATGGCTTAAACATTCCAGAATGTCATTTAAATTACTAAGCTAGAAATGCTTGTATTAATACTAATAAATTTCAAAAACATAACTATTTTGTCAGAATAGTGCATAATGTATATTTTTAAATATATAGCATAATCCTGCAATTATAATTGCAAAAACTAAACTAAAGAAGATGAGGCTAAGAATACTCACACATCAGAAAAGCAACTCACTCTAAGGCAGGGGCAGAAAAGCAAGAGGTAAAAACATGTTCCCACTTGGCAACGCTCAGCTCTAAGGACTGGAAATGCAGCAATATTTATTATGGATATTTGTGCCTCTGTCCTGGGTATATGCCTATTTTTATCACAGCCTGTGTTTTTATATAAATATTATATGTTTACAGCATTGGATATGAGTCCCTAAAAGGCATTTAAAGCTGTTCTGTGGGCTGATGTCTGCCAGGCATACTCTGTCTCGTATTCCATTCACTCAAAAGCATAAAGAGGCAATAGAGTTTGTTTTGTTTTCTTTCCTCTTGTGGAAAGCAATGATAAAGCAATTTTCTTACTTACTTTGACTGCTGAGTTTAACAGGAAGTACCCTCATCTAGATCTGTGTATTATGTTATGTATTTGCCATAAGATGGTGATTTGTTGACAATCTAAACTTGTGGACAGCAGCCCCTCACACCCTGACTTGCACACCAGCTCTGCATGCCAACCAGGCTACTGTTAATCTATATACTCTATTTATTTACAGTCTACTTTCTATCTGGGTCAGAAACAGAATTTGGTACTAAATACTACAACTGACATACTACACAGTAAGCTCAAAGTGAAAAATACCACTGGGACCCAAGTGGTTGCATCTGTTATGCTGCTGGTGAGTCTTCCAAGTTAATGAGTAAATGCTCTGAGCTACAGAGTTTCAGAGAGAGAAATAGAAAGATGGTGAGTTCAGAGTGGAGGAAGGCACTCGCAGCCCATGCTAACTGCTATGTTCATAGTTAAACCAGTGCCTGAGAACTTGGGGTCTCTCAATAATTTCAAAAAATTAAAAAACTGAGGCAAAAGTCCTTTTCAGAAACTGTGACCAGGGCTAGAGAGATGGCCTAGCAGTTAAGAGCACCGACTGCTCTTGCAGAGGACCCGGGTTCGATCCCCAGCACCCACATGGTGGCTGAGAACCATCTTTAACTCCAGTTCCAGGGGAATTCAACACTCTCTTCTGACCTCTGCAGCAGTGCACAACGCAGGTGCACAAAGCTACATGCAGACAGTACATTCATACACATACGAAAATGAATAAATAAATAAATAAATGAATAAATAAATAAATAATTTTTAGAAAATGAAACTGAGACCAAGGATTTAATAAAACTTTTAGAGCCAGCAATATAATTGAAATCTCCAAGATTAGAATGTGCACAGAAGATTGGTAGGCCCCAGGCATTGCCTGCTGCCTGTCCCCCAGGGTGGCTACAACTCAGCCCACATTTGCACACTGAAAACACTGAAACGCCGAAGGGAGCCCAGACAGGAGCCAGATCTGATTTCCAAAGTAAGCTGGAAATCCGAAATTTTATGTAAGATTTCTTATTCTTAAATGCTGGAAATGGATTCAAATTTTTAAAACATGTCATGTGAGCCAAAGAAAATACATCTGTGGGCTGAGCTCCAATCACTGGTCACTATTTTGCAACATCTACTATTAAAAAAAACCCTCAGTCTTAGGCTTCCTCCTGGCCTGCTCTTATGGCTCCTGCATACAGGGAAAGAAAGCGAGACACATTCAAAGCTTTTCCTCATGGTTTCGACATTTGAAATTAAATGTTCACTGCTTAAACCTATTTTGATGAAGAGCAGAAATTGGAAACCTTTGTTACACGTATGTCTGTATGTAGATGGGGAGGGAAGAGATGGGAGTCTCCATCCCAGCGTCCTCCTAGCACAGAATCTCAAGAGCTAGTTCAACTGGCGTTTGTCACCAGGTCTGCTAGTTTAGGCCTCTGAAGAACACAAAAGATCAGTGATGAAAATGGCCAGCTAGTCTATCTCAGGTGAACATGACTGTCTAGAATCCAACCTTGAGCACTGAGATGAGGAAAAAAGGGCGGAGGACCAGCACAGCACACCATGCGGATGTGTCCTGCACTGTGCTCTGCTCCTACTTCCCGTTGTCTTCACCTTATTCTGTCTCCAGGTTTACTGACTTGAACTTTGAGAAGTCGTGAAAATAGGAGCTGTGGTAGAGCAGTGAGGGCAGTGCAGAGAGTCTGGAAGCATAAGCAGGCCCAGGCATGATTCTGCTTATCAATAGAAACCAACATTTATTAGTTATTTACAGTTTCTCACTGGGTTGTAAACACCTTCCGTTATAACGGACAGCCCTGCTGTGAATGAGGTACTGTAAGTGTGCCTCCCCCACAGGCAAAGTTTAGAAATATTAGAACCTGAACTAGCGTTGAGATGCTTCTAGCCACAAAGAATGGGCAGAGCAGAGTCCTCCCCACCTCCTGTTCACTTTTCATTCTGCTTGCTTTTTCACTCTGAGCACTTGGTACTATGCTGCCTCCTCAATCCCAAATCAAGTGAACATGAAATAATCCAAAGACTGGGATCACATGACTTTTTTAAGAGAAATATGTTATAGGGATTTAGAATCTGCCTTCTCTGTGGGAAGGTGTCAGTTCCACTGTGGAACAGGCTGAAGAGGGCACATGCAGCAAGAACAGGGACCAGATCCAATTTATTCTATACAACAGGCCGCTTACATAGGTTTAGGACAGACAACCCCCACATTGCATGACATCACCTCCCAGTAGCTAATGCCAGACCTCTACATCATCACACGGCGCCCTAGCTCCTGGAACATACCCAGAAAGGGATGTGCAGGTGCACAAGTCAGCTCTTGGTGCCAAGTGCGTGGATCTTGCACATGCGCAATGTAGCCGGAATTCAGGACTGCTGTGTCACACTTCTTTCTTCATTATTATAGACCCTATCTTGTAGCAGTGAATCATAGAAGGCAGGAAACTAGTAAGGGGCCATGTGGAGGGGTTTTGGAAGGGAGACAAGAGAGAAAGCAGTGATATAAAAGTAAAAAGAACAATGGAAGAGGAAGGATTAAATGGTGTAGGGAATGTGGAGGCAGGGTAGATGTAAATAACACTAACAGCCTTTTGAAAGAGTCCTATAGAAACCTACTACTGTAGAAGCTTCCTAAAATATCTCTAGAGACATGTATAAAAAGAGCCTTTCCTTGCAGAAAGTTTACCCTACAATGCAGGGGGAGGGGATACCCCTATTAGACACCACAGGCTAGCAAATAAAAAACCCAGTGCTGGGAATGGGCTATCTCTTTTAGAGTTCTTGGACGGTAAGCTCTACAGAACCCAAATATTATTGGCTATTATCATTGCTTTTGGGTACACTCCAGTACTTGATGTTAAGACTCTGCTGCTAAAGACACTACATACTTGAGTTATAGAACATGGAGAAATCAAGCCTGTACTGACCTGGGAGTTTTGTCTCTACTGTAGGGCTAGTTTTTATTCATGTTGGAAGGTGCTATGCATGCTATGTGAGAAAAAAGTAATCATCAGTCTTACCCATCTGTGAACTCTGCATGGGACAATAATGACCAGCCTGGCAAGGTGTGCCCAGTGGTGCAATAGTGCACTAGTTTTCTGTAAGTAAGCAACCACTTTCCAATTGTTTTAAGACATGATCCACAATATGGAACTCATATTTAATACCACTATTGAGGACAAGAACCTGAGCCAAGATAGATCATAGACCCTAGGAGAGAACCTTCTACTATTATTCTGCTAAACATACATAGTATTAAAATAGCTCCTAATGACTTACTGTTGTACCCCTAGATTAGTGTGTCTCTCAACCCTCATCAGAGAAGCTTATTCTTGGTGATTAATATAGAGACCCGCAACTGGTCAGCATGCACAGAAAAAGAGACAGCATAATGCTCAGCCCTAAATGGACTATCTAGATCACACCCTTCCCCACAAGGCTCAGGAATCAGCATGGAAGAGAGGGCAGACAGAATGTAAGACCCAAAGGTGATGGATGACTACAAGAAACAGTTTACAGGACACAACAGAGCACTTGCACATATGAACTCACAGCGTTTGTGACAACACACACAAGACCTGCACAACTTCCAGCCAGACAGAACTCCAAGCATGGAGGAAGGAAGTGGGCACAAACTCCCACCTCCAACTGAGGAGCTATTGACAATTGATACAACTGCTGATGGGTCTACAGGGCTCCAGGGAATGGACCCACACCAGAGACTTTGAACAACACAAATTAGACTCAATGGGATTTTTTTTTAAGAAGACATGAAGTTGGACTGGTAGAAAAGTAGGCTGGATCTTAGAGAAGACAGGAGAAGGAGAGTGAATATTATAAAACCACAGTGCATGAAATTCTCAGATAATTTATACAACTATTATGAGGGAGGGTATCCGAACATGATCAAAATATACAGTATCCTGTCATAAAGCCATGAACGATAGCTGTATCTTAGGCGCATCACCTGAATCTGTTGGTGGAATTGCAGTGGGAAAGGACCTGACCAATAATCATGAGGAAGACAGGGCTGGAGAGCTTGATCAGCAGTTGAGAATGCCTGAAGCTTTTGTAGAGGATCTGAGTTTGGTTCCCAGTACTCACATGGCTGCTCACAACTGTCTGTGACTCTAGTTTCAAGATATTGCCGCCTTCTTCCGACCTCCCAGGGTATCAGGTAAACACAGAGAACACATTTATCCCTTCGTGTTAAAAGTCCTAGAGACTCTACAGATAGACAGGACATATCACAACAATAATGAAAGTAATACAACAAGCCCACGGCTAAAATGATGCTAGATGGAGAAAGAATCATTTTCTTCATTCCATGAAGAAATTGGCCTCAATCCAAATACCAGGGATAGGAAAATAGTTTTCAAGGGCTGGAAAGATGGCTCAGTGGTTAAGAGCACTTGTCACTCTTGTGGAAGACCTGGGTTCAATTCCTAGCACCCTTATGGTGGCTAACAGCCATCTGCTACTCCAGTTCCAGGGAATCCATGCCCTTTTCTGACCTCCTTTGGCATGGCACAACACAGATGCACTTACACATATGCAGGCAGTACACTCATACACATATATAAAAAATAAAATATTTTTTAAAGAAAAATAACTTTCAGAAAGGAAATGCTGGAATAATACATTTTCTGTTGCTAGAATAAAATACCTGAGGATGGACATTCTATAAAATAAATATATTTCACTTAGTTTTGAAGCTGAAAGAGAAAGATAAAGTGGCTCTGTCTATTTGATGAGGGCCTTTAGTTGTGTTGAAACATGATAGATAGCATCATGGTGGGAAGATATACAAAAGACAAATCAAATGATGAGCTGGAATGCTCAAGAGTGATGCTGGCCCTATTTGTAACTACTCAATCTGGAAATAACTCACTCAAGACCAGCAGTTTCCCAGTGACAATTACTTTCAAAAGTGCCACCTTTAAATGTTCCACCTTCAACCCCAGCACGCTGAAGACCATGATGCCAGTACATGAATCCCTGGCAAATCATATCAGTGCTCCTGCCCCATACTGCTGCATAAGCATTGCCATTACCTTCTAGACAGGAAGAACCCTCCTTCCCAATTCTTCCTTTGGGCCTTGCTTCTGTCTTTGACTTTGTGGCAGCAATCCATCCCAGAAGCAGTGAGATCCTGAGCACAGCCAGAGATGGTAGGGGCTGGAGGAGGGGAAGCTTCTAGAGACAGCTATGGGGTAAAGCCACCATGGTGGCACATAGGAGGCATCTGTTGACTTCACATGGATAAAGCACAAGACTGTGATTAGAATCCCCAAACATCAGAGCTTGCAAAGCTATGTGCCTTGAGGAGCTCAGCACTAGAGTAAACTAGTAAAAAGGAACAGGGCAAGGACAGTACTAAGAGAAGCTATGGGGCCCTCAACAGAGCAGCCATACGTCTGACCTGGACAGCTGCCACCATTTCAGATTCAAGAGTTTACACAGCTTCCTTTTCCCATACAACACAGACATCTTATTCTCTATGAAAATATTATTTAAAAATCAAAGAAAACTTATCAGAAAATGGTTTGGTTACTCCCTTAACATCCGTGCCATTATTGGAACAGTAGGCATATCTTTCCAGGCCAGTTGTTGCTGAAGCTGGCAGAGTTCACAGCTATGTAAGGTTGATGATGAGTTTTCTCCTCAGGTAACATGTGTCACACCTTCCAGCACTATGAAAGCTAGCAGGTAGAGATGAAGCTCTGAAGTAGACACTGGCTTGATTTCTTCTTGCCCATTCTGTAGCTCATGTGACAAATTTGGAAATAGGACTTAGTGTGAAGTTCTGGCAGGTAACAAAGAACAGGAGCAGTGTCTAGTATTTTGTGAGGGTCTATGAGATCCTTTGACAGCTTTGAAAGGACTCCCTTCCTGGTGCAAAATGGAGGCTCTACCCATCACTGATATCAAGCCTAGGAACCTGTGGCTTGACTGGACATAGGTCATAGGCGAGAGAGCCTACCACTATTATTCTGCCAAATAGACATAGTAGTAAACTGACTCCTAATGACTTCTTGTTAAATCCATAAATTAATGCATCTCTCAACTCTCATCACGGAAGCTTCCTTATACAACAAGCAGTGATTAACCAGAGACCCACAACTGGACAACCTTGCAGAGAATAAGAGACCACAGACGGCTTATCCCTGAATAGACCTCATATATCAAACTTCTGCCACCCAAGGGTAGGGATCATTGCAGAAGAAGAGACAAAATGATTGTAAAAGCCTGAGGTGTTGGATGACTATGAGGAAATAGAATCTTCCAGACAGCAACATAGTTATTCATATGAACTCAGAGCAACGGTGACAGCATTCACAAGTTCCAAGTAAGTTCAAGCCACACAAAAGCCAACCATAGCTGCTGGGAGAGGGAGATCCAGTTTTCTTTTTTTTAATTTTATTTATTTTTGTATGTGTATGAGTGTACTGTCTGCATGTAGGTCTGTGCACCCGTGTCGTGCTATGCAGCGGAGGTCAGAAGAGGGTCTTGGATTCCCCTGGAACTGGAGTTCTCCTGGAATTGGAGTTACAGATGGTTCTCAGCTGCCATGCGGGTGCTGGGGATCGAATCCACGTCCTCTGCAAGAGCAGTCGGTGCTCTTAATCGCTAGGCTATCCCTCCAGCCCTGAGATCCAGTTTTCTTTAAGGGTGTGATACTAAATAAGTTAACCAGGCTCCTGTGATGGACCCACACTGAAGGGCATTTGAGGACACAAATAGGCATATATATATATATATATATATATATATATGTATATATGCATATATATATNTATATATATATATATATATATATATAGAGAGAGAGAGAGAGAGAGAGAGAGAGGTGCAGATAGGGGAGGGGTCTAAATATGATCAAAATATATTGTATGAGATTTTCAAAATTTCAACAAAAATGAAAAAAGTCAATGGCAATTTATAATAAATGAATTTTCACACTTAAATGTGTACTCCAGAAACTGAAAACAGCACAAAGACCAAGTATAGAACATGCAAATGGGGGAGGCTGTTCTTCATGCAACTAAGCTTCTATTAATAGCCTCAGAAGCAGGGGTTGCTGGGGCTGGAGAGATGGCTCAGCGGTTAAGAGCACCAATTGGTCTTGCAGAGGACCTGGGTTTGATTCCCAACACCCACAGAGCGGCTAAGAACCGTCTTAAATCGTCTCCATACTTCATATTGAAGTTTATCCCTGATGCAACAGTATTAAGAGAGGGGACCCTTAGAACTTGATTAGTCCATGAAGGCTTCTCTCTCATCAATAGGTTATGGTGCTCATCAAAACAGCTTCACACAGGACTGGGCTGCTTCGCCCTTCCTACTCCCTCTGCCAGGTGTAGTGCCCATCTCTTTGAAGCAACGAGGCACCATCTCGGAGGTGGGCCACACACCAAGCCTACTGGTAACTTGCTTGGTCTTAGAATTTCAGCCTCCAGAACTCTAAGAAACAAATTTCTATTCTAATTAATCACTCAGTCTCTGGTATGTTTGTAGGAACACAAACGGACAAGAAGCTAAGTGAGCCTAATTCAACCATCTCATCCAAGTACTAAGGAAATGTGAAGCTGAAGAGGAATCTACTTTAATTTAATCCAAATGTCCTCCTGATTCTTTAATCTTTTGTGTTTCCAAGATTCCTCATGTCCTGAAAGTCCATTGTTCCTGATGCTGCAGCAGCCCCGAGATATCTCAGTCCCAGTTCCACCTTTCTGATTACAAGACTTCTGCCCTTGGAATTTGCAGGCTCTCTTTCCTGTTCTGTTCCCTTAGGCTTCCCTCCTGAGATAACACAAGCAACTGATGATGTGATTTGACACTTACTTTGTTAAGATTAACAATGGATAATTTGAATGCCAATCAAGTGTAGAAATATCTTCTACACTTTTCCAATCAGTCAAATAACTGTCAAATCACTTCATGTTGCTATGCAGAAATACTGCAAGTGATGAGAAATCCCCAGAGCTTTTGATTCTCGGTGCTTTATTTTTTTTTTATTTTTATTTATTCTTGTATGTGTATGAATGTACTGTCTGCATGTAGCTTTGTGCACCCATGTCATGCTATGCCACGGAGATCTGAAGAGGGCGTCGGATTCCCCTGAAACTGAGGTTAAAGATGGTTCTCAGCCACTATGTGGGTACTGGGGATTGAACCCGGGTCCTCTGCAAAAGCAGTGGGTACTCTTAACTGCTAGGCCATCTCTCCAGCCCCCAGTGCTTTCTAATGGTCACTTTGAAACCTAAATCAAAATCAATTTGATCTTGAAAAAAAAATTGATCTTGAAAAAAATTTATTGAGGATCTATTACATGGGAATACCTGTGCCTGCACATGGAGAATGAAGCATAGACAGTGATGTCACTTCTAGGGTAGGACACACACAAGAAACCCACTACTAATTTTAATCGAAAGCAAAATAAAGTAAGTACTTATAATCCCTTCATTTTAATGATGAGATAGAACCATTAGCAAACAATTGTAAACTTTTAAGTAATATTGTTTGAAAAACAAGAAAAACTTAAAGATATGTTTGATAAAATACACATAATATCTATATACTTAAAACTATAAAACTGCTGAAAGAAATAAAAGACTTAAATAGTAGAAAGACATACCATGCTCATGAACTAAAGGCCAGAGTTATAAAAAATATCAATTCTCCTGAAGTTTTAACTATAAATTTAATGCACTCTAACTAAAAGCTCAGTTTAATTTCTTGGTAGAAATTGATAATCAAACTCTAGATTCATATAGAAATAAAAGAAACTATTATAGATAAACAGTTACATATGGATCAAATTTCAAGGATTTTTACTGTTTGGTTTTGCAACTTAATATAAAGGTATAGTAACCAATAATGTGTAATGTTGGCACAGAGACTGAAATATTTTGACCAGCAGAGCAAAGAATCATATAAAATTCAGAAATAGATCCATATGTAAATTGCGAGTTGATGTTTTCTATGCCCCCAGGTTGACTACTTGGATATAGGATAACTTTTCTCAATGGGCGTAATCTAGACTAATGACATTTTTAAAATAATAGGTAATAAGTAATGAATACAAGCATCCTTCATGTAAAACCAATCTGCAAGTAGCTATGCCCAAACTTATTCAGCCCGAGGTCCCCACTGTCCAGCCAGAGGAGCTTGTATGTACTATCATGTCGATCAAATAAGAGTCCAGTCTATATTGCTGTAGTTTCATAGTTCACCCCAATCGCAGCCCTTACATTCTACCATGTCCCCTTTTCCGCAGATTGTTCCCTAGGCTTTAGAAAAGGGACAAAAGTGGGCAAGAAGCAAAGCAGTCTACTTTCTCTGGAGATTAGACTAATGACTTTTAATTAACCTGGCAAAACCATGTGCTCTTGAGTTGGAGCTCTTGGGTTGGTCTGATGACCAGGACATCTCCCTGGCAACCTCAGTTTGGTACTCCAGCCCAAATGACAATGAATGAACATGAATTTGCTTAAGAATTAACATATTGAAGTGCTGTATATAATAGAGGTTAGAAAGGACACACCACAACTTTGGATAAATGTGAATTAGGGATGCAAAGACCAGATGGTCTGTGAGGATAAGGATGGAGCCAAACTTGAACTTGTAGTTCCTAACGAAGCTGAATCTGACTGACCACACCATACACCCTTTTGCAAAGGGGAGTTACTCTCACATTGTCTACATTTTTTTTTGCAGTACTGATGGGGTTCTTTATTGATGGGGTTCTTTATGGATGGGATTCGTTATTGATGGGGTTCTTGAACCTCATATCCTATTCCTAACAATTACCCTCAACATAATTCTTTTTTTCCACATAAATTTATTTATTTATTTATTTATTTTTAACAAATCTAGACCCTTGTTCCTGCCCATTCCCCCACCCCACCAGAGCTCATGCATTCTGCCAAACATGTTTTTCATCTCTTAGTCTTTCTCAATATTTTCCATGGGGAAGTTGACTGTTTTGAGCAGAAGTTCACTGTTTCAGTCAGTTCTTTGATGCAGTCTTTTCTGTTGTTGTTGTTGTTGTTGTTGCTGTTGTTTCCAAAATGCATTGCGCCCAACTACTTTGTACAAAAGCTCAGGGGGCCCTACACAAGAAATACTTACAACTAGGTAATTGGCACTAGCATCCACAGATGAGGGATACCATTCGTCGTTTGTTTTTCTGGGACTGTGTTACTTCACTCAGCATGATGTCCTCTAGCTCCAGCCATTTTCCTGCAAAGCTCGTGATGTCGTCTTTCTTTACTGCTGCATAGAACTCCATTGTGTAGATGTACCACATTTTCTCTATCCACTCGTCAGTTGAGGGGCATTTAGGTTGGTTCCAGCTCCTTGCTATTGTGAAGAGAGCTGCAATAAACATGGCCGTGCATGTATCTCTGTGGTGGCGTAAGTCTTGAGGGTACATGCCCAGGAGTGGTATGGCTGGGTCGGGTGGCAAGTTCATTCCAAGTCTTCCAAGGGTTCTCCACACTGCTTTCCATAGTGGCTGTACGAGTTTACATTCCCACCAGCAGTGGATGAGTGTTCCCCTTTCCCCACAACCTCTCCAGCACTTGGTATCATTTGTTTTCTTGATCCTAGCCAGTCTTATTGGAGTAAGATGATATCTTAAAGTGGTTTTCATTTGCATTTCCTTAATGATTAGTGATGTTGAACAGTTCTTGAGGTGTTTCTCAGACATCTCTAATTCCTCACTTGTGAAGTCTCTGTTCAGTTCTTTGCTCCATCTATTGAGTGGGTCATTTGTTTTCTTTTTTGTTTTTTG
Organism: Rhizomys pruinosus; assembly: GCA_009823505.1. Lineage (NCBI taxonomy): Eukaryota > Metazoa > Chordata > Mammalia > Rodentia > Spalacidae > Rhizomys > Rhizomys pruinosus. The sequence continues at coordinate 1,806,959 of VZQC01001793.1, read as the reverse complement.
AGTAGTTTATATATTCTGGAAATCAATGCTTTGTCAGATGTTTCTGCAGTGAAGGTTTCCTCCCACTCTGTGGGATTTCTCTTCACTTCCTTGATTGTTTCTTTTGATGTACAGAAGCTTTTGAGTTTGATGAGGTCCCATTTGTCAATTGTCGACCTTAATTCTTGTGCAGCTGCTGTCTGATTTAGGAAGTCTTTTCCTATGCCTATGTCTTGTAGTCTGCTGCCAACTTTTATGCTTTTCATCAAATTTTACAATTTTTTATTTTTTTAATTATTTATTTATTTTTATGTGTGTGAATGTACTGTCTGCATGTAGGTCGTGTCATGCAATGCCGCCGAGGTCAGAAGAGGGTGTTGGATTCCCCTGGAACTGGAGTTCTCCTGGAATTGGAGTTACAGATGGTTCTCAACCACCATGTGGGTGCTGGGGGTCGAACCCAGGTCCTCTGCAAGAGCAGTCAGTGCTCTTAACCACTAGGCCACCTCTCCAACCCGAATTTTACAATTTTTATAAAATATAATTTAATGGTTTTAGATCCTCTCCCCTATCTGTACCTCCCCATTATTGTTTTTCAGAGGACCTGGGTTAGGTTCCCAGAACTCACATGGTGGTTAGCAACCATCCATAACTCCAGTTCCAGAGGATATGATGCCCTCTTTGCACCTATGTGGGCATTGCAAACATGGATGTACTTAAAATACATGTAGGCAAAACATTTATACACATAAACGAAAAATAAATGTAAAAAAAAATAAAACAAATGTCTAGGAGATTAGTAAAGAACTGCTCTGGGTATGTCTGCAACTGTATTTCCAGAGAAGGCAAGATGCTGAGAAGTCTGATCTAATCACTACATTAACCCTTTGGTGGTTCGCAATAGGAAAGCAAGGTGCCTGCTGTGTTCTTCCATCCTAGTTTGTTGTCCTGTCTTTGTATGGGCTTGGTGGCTGGAGCCTGAGACCCAGTGCCAGGCCAGCCCTGAGAGCAAGCTAATCAGTCCAGAGTCAATTCCAGCTTTGGTTCCATGATAACTTGCCAGCAAGCAGAGATACAAAGATGTTCAGAGAAGATGAGTCTCAAAAGATTCCTTGGTCAGGAATGCACAAAGAAGGCAGAAAAGCATAGAAGGCAGAAAAGAGGGAGGAAGAAAAGAAAGAAAGAAAAAAAGAAAGAAAGAGAGAGAGAGAGAGAAAGAAAGAAAGAAAGAAAGAAAGAAAGAAAGAAAGAAAGAAAGAAAGAAAGAAAGAAAGAAAGAAAGGGAAGGAATCTTCCACTTTTTGCTCTGTGCAAAGGCACAAAAAGCCCAAGGAGATACAGAAAGAAGTGTAGACTGGCAGAAGTAAATATCCACATTTCCCCACACTATCATCCCAGTGAAGATAATATGATCTTTAAACATTTTTATTGAATGTTTTTGCATTTGCTTACTGATTAAGATAGATGATAGATAGATAGATAGATAGATAGATAGATAGATAGATAGATAGATAGATAGATAGATGATAGCGATGGACTTGTTGAGATAAGGTTTTGTTTACCTCTGGCTGGCCTCCAACTCAGTGATGTAAAGGGGAAAAGGCAAATAATGAAACAAGAAGAATTAGATGGGATGGGGGATGGAAACGGCAGAGTAGAGGAGGGAGTATGGGAGAGATGGCTAACACTAAAGGCCTTTTGAAGAAGTCATATGGAGCCCTACTACTGTAGAAGCTTCCAAAATACAAACATATACATCTATAAAAAGTTTACATGGAATTATCCTATAAAGAAGGGACAGTGCCCCTACCAGACACTCCAGGGCAGTAAATTAAAAGCCCTGTGCCAGGAATGGGCTCCCTCTTTTGCAGTTGTTGATTAAGTGTGTCCTATAAACTCTAAAACAATGCTGGCTTTTCTTAATGCTCCTATCTACCCCCCAGAACTTGACAGTAAGACCCCAATGCAAAGACACTACACTCTATGGGTCATAAACAAAAATGGAGAAATGAAGTGGTGCTGATCCCAAAGGTCCATCTCTACCGCCTAGCTTCACAGAGCTGGAAGGTGCTATGCACATGGTGAAGAGAAAAGTAAGCATCAATCCATCCCAGCTGGGAATCCACAAGCTACAATAATAGCCTGGGAAGATAGAGACGTTGGTGTGGATGCTATGGAAATAACCAACCACTTTCTGACTGGTTTTATGGCACACTTCACAAGCCGACACCACTGTTGAGGCCAAGAATCTGTGGCTAGACAGGTCACAGGCCATAGTGGAGAACCTACTACTATTCAGCTAAATGGACAGTGTTGAACCAATTCCTAATGACTTATCTTTATACTCTTAGATTAGTATATCTCTCAACTCTTATCAGAGAAGCTTTTTTGCAGCAGTTGACAAACTAACAAAGTGCAGAGGGTAAGAGACACTGTAGTGCTTGGCCCTAAATGGGACATCTATATCATAGCCCTCCCCTAAAGGCTCAGGGAGCACTGCAGAAGAAGGGGCAAAAAGACTGATGTAGCCAAAGGTGTTGGATGACTTTAACCAAGCAGTGTTTTTCAAATCCAACAGGGCACTTGCAGATATGAACCACAAATGTGACAATAGGCATAAGACCTGCACAGACCCAACTGGAACAAAATCCCAGCATGAAAGAGAGAGGTAGTCTTGAAGTCCCACACTTATCTGAGGAACTGTTGGAAACTCATAACTGCTGGTAGAGGGAAAGCTTGAAAACAAGTTTAAAACAGTTTGGCCTGGCATGGTGGTGCACACCTTTAATCCTAGCATCCTGCAGGTGGATCGCTGTGAGTTCAAGGCCAGCCTGGTCTACAGAGCGAGTTCCAGGACAGCTGGGGCTACAGGGAGACTCTGCCTCAAAAAGACAAAAACAAAGCAAAACAAACAAACAAAAAACAAAACAAAACAAAAACCTATTACATTTATTGCCAGGCATGGTGGCGCAGGCCTTTAATCCTAGCACTTGGGAGGCAGAGGCAGGTGGATCTTTGTGAGTTCAAGACCAGCTTGGTCTACAGCGAGTTCCAGGACAGCTGGAGCTACAGGGAGACCCTGTCTCAAAAAGACCAAAAAAAACAATAAAGAAGAAAGAAAGAAAGAAAGAAAGAAAGAAAGGAAGGAAGGAAGGAAGGAAGGAAGGAAGGAAGGAAGGAAGGAAGGAAGGAAGGAAGGAAGGTATGATTTCAGCTAGGTTAACTATCCCCCAGGGAACAGGATACCCAAGAGTATTTGAAGAACACAAATTGAAACTGACTGACTTTTAAAATAGAGGACATGAAACAAGGGAGAGGGATGTGGGAGTAGATTGTAGAGGAGATGGTTTGGGAAGTTGAATATGATTTAAATGCATTGTATGAAATTCTCAAAGAAGATCCACTCCTGGGCATGGAGTCTTATATCAACCCCTGAGAGAAACAGCAAAAGACTGTGGCTCTGACGGGGCTAGCTCATTCCTTTTCAGACTTTATTTTGTGGACGAGCCTGGTGAAGTGATCGCAGAGGGCATAATCTACATACTCCTCTGTCTACAGCAGATCTGGGTGATATACTATAACTATTCCACTCTTGTGAGAGAAAGAAAGACACTCGGATTTGAAACAGTCTGTAAAAATTACACCAATCACCAGCAAAGAAACAATTTCACAAAAGCCTATTGGAAATATACTCAACACTTCACAAAGCTCTGATCTCCCAGGACATATTGTCAAGGCCAGGCTTTTCCCAAAAAAGACTCTCATATAAAGATGGAATAAATATACATCCCAACAGATGCATAATTCTCAACAAAGAAAAAGAGTAATGCAAAAGCAAAACAACAAAACTCCTCCAGACATTCCTATTTCCCTAGCAACTGACTCCAAAGATGCTGAAATACATGAAATGTCAAACACAGATTTTTTTAAATGATTTTTGAAAAGAGCAATAAATTCCAAAGATTGAAAAAATAATTTAAAAACATTAAGGAAGAACAACACAGGATATGATTGAGATAGAAAATTTTTAAAACAGTTAAAAGAAATCTTTAAAAATGAAAGTATCAACAAATCAAATTAAAACTTCCGTGGAAAAACTTTACCAACAAACTAGATTAGGCGTAATGGAGAGTTGATTAAGACAAGGCTGATGAATCAAAACATTCAGGCAGCAATAAATAAAAAGTGAAACTAATAACAAAATGTGCCAGATCTCTAGGACATGTGAAAAATATCAAATATATGACTTTTAGGTTTAGAAAAAGGTGTGGAACCATAGACTAAATAAAGACAAATAAAAATCTCTTCACTGAAGTAATATCAGATAGTTCCCCAAATCTTCAGAACCTTGTGGATATCAGGTACATGACTGATTATGTTAACTCTATCTTTCAAGGTTCTAGTCCACCTCACTCAGTTGATCAAATCTGTGGGCACAGAGTGGCTCAGAGAAATCCATTTCTATCCTTTCAGTGTCCTAGAGAGTTATGCTGACATCTCCTCTTTAGTATGTTTACATATATATTCATATGTATATTTAGATATAATTGTCTGTATTTATGTATATAATTGTGATATGTCACAGTTTTAGTTTTGTTTTGGGAGAAGACTGTTGAAGTTCAGACTGAGATGAGAAACCTGGTAAAGTTTACATATATTTTTACTTAATGGCATTCTGGCTTATCTTTTGAGCTGTTGTGGTAAACCTAACTTACTGAAATACTAGGAAAATCTTAATGAACAATGATATAATTAATTTTTCCTTTATCTTTTCCTTAGTTAGCTTATCAATGTTACTGATACTTTACAGCAATCAGCTTGTGTTTGCATTTGTTTACTCTATTGATTTGCCAATTTTAATTTCATTGGTTTGTTCTTTATTTTTTCTCTTACTAAGTGGTTTGGGTGCTTACTAAATAGAATGTTCTGCTATGTGTCAAAAGAATTTGCAAGAAGTGAGGTTTCAACATTGACATACAAAAGCCCCCAGTTGTTATCATCTATTTGTTTCATAAAATAAAGATTGCATACATCATTTCAACTCAGAGTCAGCACCTCAAAAACATAAACAGGAAATTATAAGACAGAGAAATACTGATTTCTCTAATTTGTTTTATCTCCTTTCTTGAGCTCACCTTAAATTAATTTTCTCTTCCTTTTCTTATTTCATAATGGGAATATGTAGGTAATCAGCTTTACATTCTTCTTCTCAAAAATAAACAATACTATAAATTTTCCCCAAAAACACCACTGGTACTGCATCCCTTAAATTCGAATGATTAAAAAAATGGTTGGGGGGCTGGAGAGATGGCCTAGCGGTTAAGAGTGCCGACTGCTCTTGCAGAGGACCCAGGTTTGATCCCTAGCACCCACATGGCGGCCAAGAACTGTCTGAAACTCCAATTCCAGGAGAACTCCAGTTCCAGGGGAATCCGACACCCTCTTCTGACCTCTGCGGCATTGCACGACACGAATGCACAAACCTGCATGCAGACAGTACATTCATACACATACAGAAATAAATAAATAATTTTTAAAAAGGTTGGGCATGGTGGTGCACGCCTTTAATCCTAGCACTTGGGAGGTAGAGGCAGGCAGATCTCTGTGAGTTCAAGGCCAGCCTGGTCTACAGAATGAGTTCCTGGCTGGAGCTATAGAGAGACCCTGTCTCACAAAGGCAAAAAAATTTTTTTGAATGATTATGCTTTACATTTTTATTTGATCCAGAGTATTTTGAATGCCTCCTAATATTTCTTCTTTGATCTACATGTTCTTGAAGTTTGTTATTTAATTTACAAATGTGGAGTTTTCTCTCCATCACCGTTACTGCCTTCTAGTTTAACTCTACAGTGGTCTGAGAGAAGGCATTTTATAGTTTATGTTATTTTGCATGTTTACCATCTGTTTTATGATGCACACTGTGATTCTTCTTGGTGGATGTGGAAAGAAGGTGTGTCTGTTGTTGGATGGATTCAGCTACAAATATCCGGTCTCTCCTCTGCGTGACTGTGCTTCTGAGTCCCCCTGCAGCCTTCTTCACATTCTGCCTGCTGGATTGGGCCATTTACTGACAGTGATATTCATTTATTTATCCATGGAGTTCTCTTACTTTTTGCTACTTGGGTTTTAGTGTTCTCCTTCCAGGTGCATTTATCTTAGAGATTTTTATGTTTTCTTGGGGGAATTAATCTCATTATCATTTTTAGGCTTTGAATAGAAAATGTTTCCTCCAGATTGATGGCTTGGTCCCCAGTGCTACTTTGGTTCTTGAAACTTTAAGAGCTAGGGCTTAGCTAGAAGAAGTAGGCCCTGGGGGAAAGACATTGGGGACCTCTCTCTATATTTTTTATTCAAATCCAGACCTGTGTCCCCCATCCTATGCCCCCACCCCACCAGAGCTCAGGCATTCTGCCAAACATGCTTTTCATCTCTTTCTCAGTCTTTCTCAAAATTTTCCATGTGGAAGTTGACTGTTTTGAGCAGAAGTTCACCGTTTCAGTCAGTTCTTTGATGCAGTCCTTTCTGTTGTTGTTGTTGTTTCCAATATCCATCACTCCCAACTACTTGGACAAAAGCTCAAGGGGCCGTGCACAAGAAATACTCACAACTAGGTAATTGGCACTAGCATCCACAGATGAGGGATACCATTCATTTGTTTTTCTGGGAATGTGTTACTTCACTCAGCATGGTATCTTCTAGTGCCAGCCATTTTCCTGCAAAGCTCATGATGTTATCTTTCTTTACTGCTGCATAGAACTCCATTGTGTAGATGTACCACATTTTCTCTAACCACTCATCAGTTGAGGGGCATTTGGGTTGGTTCCAGCGCCTTGCTTTGCTTCAGGTGGTCTTGGGATATATATATGGGTGTGGGTGTGGGTGTGGGTGTGGGTGTATTTTCTAACTCTCCTTCCTCCTCATTCGAGAAATAAGAAACAACTTTTGCCATGACATCATGATTTCCAAGTACATGGGCCAACCAACGGTAGACTAAACCCTCTAAAACCTGGATCCAAAATAACTGCTCCTCATAAGGTGTCTGGACAGGCATCGAAATGCCAGCACCACCATTATATAATGCCCAATGCATCCTTGATAACTCTCTTTGCCCTAAAGTTTATTCTGACTAAAATTAATACAATTACATCTGTTTGATTTTGGTTAGTATTAGCAAGATACACATCTCCATCCATTTACCTTGAATATGTGTGCATGTATGTGTGTGCGTGTGTGTGTGTGTGTGTGTGTGTGCGTGTGTGTATTTAAAATCAAAGTGAATTTCTTGTAGGCAATAGGTCCTTTCTTTTTTTTTCCTATTGGATTCTCTTTGGTTTTTTTTCACATAAATTTATTTTTATTTTTTCATCAAATCTAGACCCGTGTCCCCCCCAATTCCCCCACCTCACCAGAGCTCATGCATTCTGCCAAACATGCTTTTCATCTCGTTCTCAGTCTTTCTCAATATTCTCCATGAGTAAGTTGACTGTTTTGAGCAGAAGTTCACTATTTCAGTCAGTTCTTTGATACAGTCCTTTCTGTTATTGTTGGTGTTGGTGTTGCTGTTGTTGTTTCCAATATGCAACACTCCCAACTGCTTTGGACAAAAGCTCAAGGGGCCGTGCACAAGAAATACTTACAACTAGGTAATTGGCACTAGCATCCACAGATGAGGGATACCATTTGTCATTTGTTTTTCTGGGACTGTGTTACTTCACTCAGCATGATGTCCTCTAGCTCCAGCCATTTTCCTGCAAAGCTCATGATGTCATCTTTCTTTACTGCTGCATAGAACTCCATTGTGTAGATGTACCACATTTTCTCTATCCACTCATCAGTTGAGGGGCATTTGGGTTGGTTCCAGCTCCTTGCTATTGTGAAGAGAGCTGAAATAAACATGGCCGTGCATGTATCTCTGTGGTGGCGTGAGTCTTGAGGGTACATGCCCAGGAGTGGTATGGCTGGGTCGGGTGGCAAGTTCATTCCAAGTCTTCCAAGGGTTCTCCACACTGCTTTCCATAGTGGCTGTACGAGTTTACATTCCCACCAGCAGTGGATGAGTGTTCCCCTTTCCCCACAACCTCTCCAGCACTTGGTATCATTTGTTTTCTTGATCCTAGCCAGTCTTATTGGAGTAAGATGATATCTTAAAGTGGTTTTCATTTGCATTTCCTTAATGATTAGTGATGTTGAACAGTTCTTGAGGTGTTTCTCAGACATCTCTAATTCCTCACTTGTGAAGTCTCTGTTCAGTTCTTTGCTCCATCTATTGAGTGGGTCATTTGTTTTCTTTTTTCTTTGTTTTTTGAGTAGTTTATATATTCTGGAAATCAATGCTTTGTCAGATGTATCTGCAGTGAAGGTTTCCTCCCACTCTGTGGGATTTCTCTTCACTTCCTTGATTGTTTCTTTTGATGTACAGAAGCTTTTGAGTTTGATGAGGTCCCATTTGTCAATTGTCGACCTTAATTCTTGTGCAGCTGCTGTCTGATTTAGGAAGTCTTTTCCTACGCCTATGTCTTGTAGTCTGCTGCCAACTTTTTCTTCTATCACCTTCAGAGTTTGGGGTTTCACGTTGAGGTCTTTAATCCATCTGGAGTTGACTTTTGTACAGGGTGAGAGGTAGGGGTTTAATTTCATTCTTCTACAAGTGGTGATCCAGTTTTGCCAACACCACTTGCTGAAGATGCTGTCTTTTCTCCATTGTGGTTTCTTGGCCCCCTTGTCAAATATGAGATGGCTGAAATTGTATGTGCTCAGATTTGGATCTTCGGTTTTGTTCCATTGGTCAACAGGTCTGTTTTTGTGCCAGTACCAGGCTGTTTTTATGACTATAGCCCTGTAGTATAGTTTAAAATCTGGTATAGAGATCCCTCCTGTGTAGCTCTTTTCACTCAGGATTGATTTGGCTATTCGGGGTCTTTTGTTTCTCCAAATGAATTTAAGAACTTTTGTTTCCAAGCCTGTGAAGAAACTCTTGGGGATTTTGATTGGGATTGCATTAAATCTATACAAGAGTTTTGGTAAAATGGACATTTTTACAATGTTAATTTTCCCAATCCATGAGCATGGGAGGTTTTTCCATCTTCTGAGGTCTTCTTCAATTTCTTTCTTTAAGGGTTTAAAATTTTTGTTGTAGAGGTCTTTGGTGTCTTTGGTTAGGTTTGTTCCTAGGTATTTTATTGTTTTTGAGGCTATTGTGAGTGGGAAGGTCTCTTTGAATTCTTTCTCCAGTTGCTTGTTCTTGGTGTAAAGAAAGGCCATTGATTTTCTAAGGTTAATTTTGTATCCTGCCACTTTGCTGAAGCTGTTAATCGTTTCTAGAAGTTTTCTGGTGGAGTTTTTAGCATCCCTTAAGTAAACAATCATATCATCAGCAAATAGGGATAGCTTGACTTCCTCTTTTCCAATTAGAACACTTTTAATTTCCTTTTCTTGCCTTATTGCTCTAGCAAGTGTTTCAAGCACTATATTGAAGAGGAGTAGTGACAGGGGGCAGCCTTGCCAAGTTCCTACCTTTAAAGGGAATGTTTCTGTCATTTCCCCATTTAAGATGATATTGTCTGTGGGTTTCCGGTATATGGCCTTGATTACATTGAGGAATGATCCCTCCAATCCAGTTCCTTCTAGGACTTTAAGCATGAAAGGATGCTGGATTTTGTCAAAGGCCTTTTCAGCATCAATTGAGATGATGGTGTGGTTTTTCTCTTTCATTCTATTTATGTGTTTGATGATGTTTATTGATTTTTGTATGTTGAACCGTCCCTGCATCTCTGGTATGAATCCAACTTGGTCATGATGGATGATCTTCTTGACGTGGGTCTGTATGCAATTTGCCAGTATCCTGTTTAGAATTTTGGCATCTGTGTTCATTAGGGAGATGGGTCATTAATTCTCCTTTTTAGTTGTGTCTTTGCAATATGTCCTTTCATTAATGTGCATAAACACTGATGTTCAAAATGGTTGCTCTCATTACAATTGTACTTATCATCTCTGTAACTGTATTTGCTGCCCTTGCTCCTATTTTGCATTCTGTTTTTTTCTTGCCTTTTGTGATTTTAATTGAGCATTCCATATAATTCCATTTTCTTTTCTTTTACCAATATGTGAATTCATCTTTCAATTTGTGTTATGAGTTCCCTAAATTTTACGATATGCATTTACATAACCCAAGCCCCTTCTAGACAACACTAGCCTACACCATAGGTAGTGTGAGTTTCTGACAGTAACAAAGGAAGGCTGATTTCATTGCTCCTGTTCCTTGACCATCACTATCATTATTATGATTAGTAGACACACACACATTCACATACATGTGCACACACACCAGCATCGCACATAACCAAATTTGTTACTTTGTTGATACTGTTACTTTGAACAAATTATCTGTTCGATCAATCAAGAACAAGAAAACAAGTTTTTTGTGCTTTGCCATCAATTAGTCCCTCTTTATTCTCTTCCTTTCTGTAGGACCAGATTTCTTTTATGAGTATCTTTCTCTCTAAAGAATTTCTTTTGGGGCTGGAGAGATGGCTCAGCAGGTAAGAGTGCCAACTGTTCTTGCAGAAGACCTGGGTTCGATTCCCACCACCCACTTGGCAGCTAAGAACTGTCATTAACTCCATTTCCACAGGAATCTGACACCCTTTTCTGACCTCTGAAGCACTGCACGATGCAGGTGCACCAACCTACATGCAGACAGTACACTCACACACATAAAAAAGAAAATAAATAAAATAAATTAATTTAAAAAAAAGAATTTCTTTTTTTTTTTTTTTGGTCTTTTTGAGACCTGTAGCCCCAGCTGTCCTGGAACTCACTCTGTAGACCAGGCTGGCCTTGAACTCACAAAGATCCACCTGCCTCTGCCTCCCAAGTGCTAGGATTTAAGGCGCACGCCACCACACCCGGCTAAAAAAAATAATTTCTTTTAACATTTCTTTCATTTGGTTTTTAGGAAAAGTCCCTCAGATTTTGTTTGAGAAAAACCTCTGCTCGTGAAGGGCAGATTCACAGAGTTCAGGGCGCTCAGTATTGGGCAGTACTACAGTGTTTCCTTCAGCCCAGGCCAGGCAGGTTGGTTGCGTGACTGGGTTTGGGGGATAAGGCAGATGTAATCCTTATTTCCTTCTTCTAATTTTTTCTGCCTCTTTTCCAGTCATTGTCCCCTTATGTCTGACTTTCTTTTTATGTCTGACTTCTTAGAGCTTGAAAATAGTATGCCTAGGTGAGCACTGTTGACATTTATCTGGCTCAATGTTTATTAAGGCTCCTGGATCCATGTTTTGGTGTTTGGTAGTTTGTGATTTTATTCCCTGCCCATCTACTAGGTTCTGTTGAAATAGGATCTCACTCTGACACCCAGGCTAGCCTGGAACTTACTATGTAGCCTAGGCTGACCTGGAATTAAGTATGTGGCACAGGCTGGCCTTGAATTTGTGGTGATCCTCCTGACTCTGTCTCCTGAGTGCTAGGATTACAGACCTGAGCCCCACTGTCCTGTCTAGTGTCAGATATCTGTTAGTCTGAGGAAATTCTCAGTTATTGCTACTTCAACAGATTCTATTACTGTCATCCTCCATTTGGGAATTCTCACTAGCCATGTGTCGTCCCAGGGTTCTCACATATTATGAGATTCTTTTTCACTTTTTCTCTTTTTTTCTCCTTTATGACATAGATTATGGCCTCAGCCATATCAAGTCCAGTAAGTTCATCAAAGATATTTTATTTCTGTTACAGCATATCTGATCTTCAGTGCTTCACCTTGCTTCCATTCTCTCACATTGATCATTACTTCTTATGTGGGGCTGTGTATTTTATCCAATACAACCCTTAACGTATTCATCATATGTAAGTCTCAGGTGCCTTAAATGCCTGATCTGATCATTCTTACATCATGACATAGCTTAGTATGATTCTCGTGCTTTCTTAGTGTCTTCAAACTGTTAGTATACTTTTAGTATGCCTTGTTATTTTTATTAATGGTTTGATGGCTACACATAAAACATTAAGTCAAAGAAACGGATATGAATAAGTCAGAAATAATTCGGTGTAGGGAAGGGTGCTCGATAGTCCCATAAATGAGCCTCAGCCATCCCCAGGACCCTATGCCCCTGGACTGTGAACTTCACACGTATTCTTAATTACTGCTCCCCTTAAGTTGAACAGAACGGCTACAGTGACCTGAAGTTGGGTATATTTCCTTTCTAGAGTTGGGTATTTCCTTTCCCTCAGGTCAGTCAGACTCTAATAAAACCCAGCAAGTTGGTCTCTGGTTACCTAGTTTCTCTTGTACTGTAGGCAGGCTTTTAAGAAGAGTGGAATGCTTCACAATTGTTTCTCCTTCCCCACCCCCCAATATTTTCCAGAAGCATAAAGGAATTTTTCTTCAATATTCACTGTGATAACTGGCTCATGCTCCTGAAAAATGAAACCCAAAATGCTGGAGCAGGGGGCTGGGGGGGGGGAGCAGAGGTGCTAGGGGGTGTATATGACTGGAACCCCTAGTTTGTTAGTTTACTTGCTTTTGTCTCTTCTCCACACTGGTGCTTCAGGAACTGTCTGTTGCAGTACAGGTTATCCTACTTTGGCACCAGATCACTCTGAAGTCTGTGTCATGGGCTTCTGCTCCAGCAAGCTGTGATTTGTCTACATTCACCTGTTGCTCTCTCGAGTTCATGGGAGGGAACAGTGGTTCTTCCTGTGACTTTACCCCACTGACATACCTTAAAAGAGTTATAGGCTTTTCTGCTTGCTGGGCTTTTTAAAAGTTATCTCTGCAGGTGCTTTGACTCTTTCCCTACTTCATGAAAATGCTTTTGAGGCCCAGGCATGGTGGCGCATGCCATTAATCCCAGCACTTGGGAGGCAGAGGCAGAGGCAGGTGGATCTTTGTGAGTTCAAGGCCAGACTGGTCTACAGAGTGAGTTCCAGGACAGCTGGGGTTACGGGGAGACCCTGTCTCAAAAAAAAAATGTTTTTGAGATGGAGTCTCCCTATGTAGCCCAGGCAGGCATCAAACTCAGGCTATACCTGCCTCTACTTTACAAGTCCTGAGATTAGTCCCGTGCCAGTACAGCCAGAATGTTTTTACTTCTTGAGTTCATCTAGATATACAGTAGCTATAAAACATGCAGCTATTAACAAGACTATGTTTTTAAAATTAATTTTGTTGCTTGACAATTTCATACATGTCTATAATGTATACTGATTACTCTCCCCACACCCTCAATTATCTCCTTCTGTCCTTATTTACACCCTCGCATCACTACCAACATCCACATCCCTATTAGTCCCTAACCCGAGATCGTACCTTTGGGTTTGTTTTGTGACCCATTTAGTTTAGCTAAGGCCATCTGAACATTTTTTTTTTCAAAGCGGCTTTATTGAGTACCTACTATGTGCAGCTTCTATGCCGTGAATCATATACAAGTGAATTCACTTAAGATCCTGGAAACTGGAGCCCCTGCACTTACTCCAGTGATTAATACTCAAAATCTATTCATAATTTCTCCTCTGACAGTGATTCGACTGTAGAAATTGCTTCCTTGGGGGAGTCTTTATTCATTCATCCAATTAATATGTTTGTCTAACTTCTATGTAGGCCTCATAGACGGAATCTGGAATTTAACTGTGAAAGAACTAAAAACAAATCAAAGTCAAATTGCCAAATAAGGCTTGGGTCCAATGAAGCAATGTATATTAACATCACTATTTCTCTGGTGTGGCTATTAAAGCCCTCGTGGCCATTCCAAAGGTCACTATTGAAAATCAAGCAGCTCCGGAAACTGGCTGTATTCACAGCAATTTCTTCTGTTAATCTAATGAATCACGATACGGTTTACTTCATTCGTTGTCTATTGTATGTACTTAATACTAAAATTGCTATTGGCACTGCTTGAGAACTAAAGGTCAAATTTAGAAAATTGTGTAACTAGTCCCTTCAAATTTATATACTATATAAACAGTATGTTTGATGTTTTAATTTATTCTCTCTCTCTCTCTCTCTCTCTCTCTCTCTCTCTCTCTCTCTCTCTCTCATTTATGCTCAGTTCTGGCCACCAGAGTCTTATTTGGTTTGTGGAATTTCCAAAATAAGAATACACCTGCACCCGTTCCTTAAGATGGGAGTTTATAACACCATAGAAACATTGTACTCAAGCTGTCTGTAACTGCTCTACTGTGGTTTTTAGAACCTATCTGAAAAGATCCCTTAACAACAATGATACTTCACAGGAACTGCCCAGCTCACAGAATCCCATTTTGAAAATTGTGCGTTTCATATCAGTACTGAAAACAAGCTAGTTCCCCTGCTTCTGTTATGGCTCCAGACATCTTAAATGTTAGAGAATGGTGTGTCTATGCTGAAATATTACACAATCACCAGCTACTAGAACTGGCTCCTTTCCGTTACTGCTACTTTAGAGAGAAAAGGGAGAAGGAAATAGTTCTCTGTAATAAGATGTGTTGCTTGAGTGGCAGGAAGAAAAGGAGAGAGGAGAGGAGAGGAGAGGAGGGGAGAGGAGCAGGAGAGGAGAGGAGAGGAGGGGAGGGGAGGGGAGGGGAGGGGAGGGGAGGAGAGGGGAGTGGGGAGGGGAGGAGAGGGGAGTGGGGAGGGAAGAGGAGGGGGAGGGGAGGGGAGGGGGGAGGGGAGGAGGAGAAGATGCCTGAAAGGCATCATTCAGGTTAGTCATCCTCCCTGGAAACGATGGAGCAGGATACTTGCGGAACTTTAATACCTTGCAGAAGAGCTAAGAACTGGGTTAAACAGCATGAGTCACTGGTCTTTAAAAGTCACGTTTTGGCCTTTGAGATATTTGTCACCCTGGGAGCAAAAAAATAATAATAATAAAGTGAGGTTTTGGTCCTAACCTAAGAATCAGAAATCTCAGGGTTAACTGCTCTACAATGTATCCTCTTCCCTGTTTGGGGGTCTGATTTCTGGAACAGCCTCTTCTCAGAACATAACTGTAGAATCTACCAGTTCCTTATACATATTTAAAAGACTATAACAGAATAAAAGATTCGCTGCTACTGTTCAAACTTAAAGAAATGAAGACAAAACCATCCAAAGTAAATAGAAGTGAAGACACTCTCGCTGGTTTGAGGTCTGCAAACATTGTCCCAGCACCTTACATATAATCAGCCAGTTGGCACATACTCGTTGACCATGAGCTGTGGTCAGAATATCTATCTGAACCAGACAGATCCTGGGCACTGAGCACTTCTGTGAGGCACCTGCCTTTTATCTCTGGTGACATTTAAAAAGCCATTGAGGAAAATGCAACCTCACCAAGAAACTCAGAGAAGACATTAACCATTCCAACAGAAACACACTAGGCCTCACAGAGAGCTGCCAGGGAGGAGTCAAGCAGGAAGAGGCCAGGGAACCTTACTTTTCACTGCCTGGGTTGATCACTTACATGTCCTGTGCCTCAGCTTTCCCCAGCTATGGATTAGGAATCTGAAGGAGGTTACCATTAGGCCCCTGGCAAGACTTAAGCCTCTACTTTTTCAAACTTCTTGAGGGCTTTACCAAGCCCAGCACTATGAAGCCCCAGGAAGGTCTCTGTGGTGCTGCTACTTCATGCATAATACCCTGCTCCCTGTCCCTAGAAATTTATTTAAGTTTTGGGTGTGAGTGCGACGATTTAGCAAGGAGTCTTCATTTTACACAGGAGCTTTACTACACACAGCATTACATTGCAGGTGGCTTCCTTTACAAGGCCTGGGCAACAGGAGTTAATCTCCTTTAAGTAAAGACAGAAGAAAAATGTAAAAAGGAGAGAAAAGACATCTTCAGGACCCTTGTAGGAAGAATCTAAAAAAATAGAAGTGAAACAGAAAGAAGAGAAAGCAGGCTTGGTCCACATCAGATCTCTGCTTTCCTGGCTGAAGCACAAGAAGACTGTTTCAAGCCAGGAGAATCACGTGGTGTACGCGTGTATCCCGCATCCTGAGCCACTCTGGGTGGAATGTTCACACCCCACACATTGAGACCTCCAGAGAGTAACTACCTTAATCCTCTGAGCGCACAGCCTACGCAGGAGAGTGCTGCCCTCTAGCGACCAAAGTGGAAGATGCCTTGCAGGACGAGCCTGGCAGGAACTGCTTAGCCGAAGGTGCCACCACGGTGGAAAAGGTAGCTGATCCTTTGCAGAAAGCTAGCCTTGCTGGGAAAACTCCGAAACTTCTTTCTGGTCTCTAGAACTGTGTGATACCCTCCAGGATCAGAAAGATGGACACATGCAAGGATGGGTGGATAAAATGAAAAGCAGTTGTGAGAAAAACTGTTAATGCACAACTAGAAAGGAGATGGATGGCAGATGGTTAAAAGCCGCCTTTGAGAGCTTGCTGTAGGCCAGGCAGAAGGTAACGGGATTTTGTCCATTATTCCAGGCGAGTCAGTGCCTCCTCTCCCGTAAACTATGACATAATAGCATGCTACCTCTGCTGTAGTTTTCCAAATAGGAAAAAGTGAGACGTTAGAGGATGTAAGATCTACGCAACTTGGTGATTAACGATCATCTGCAGACCCAGGAAATGGGGGAGCAGGCTACGTAGCAAGCCCCAGCCTCCATCTTCTGTTTCCAGGCCCCTCCCAGCGGACAGGATGTGCCGCCCACCTGTCCCAAGCCCTGGCATCCAGCATTTCGTGTTCTTCGTTGTTCTTTCTAGAGTACAGACCTCCCGTGCAGCTCCTCTTACTCATCAAACAACTTCCCCACCCCACCCCCAACACCCTAGGCAGTAAGATCCCGAGTCCTGCTTCGGGGGATCGCACCCAGGAAGCTTGAAACAGGTTCCCCATTAAGGTGCCTAAATGGAGCCAGATGCTGGGAGGAAGCGCTTTCTAGAACTTGGGTGTTGTTGTTGGCACACTTATTTCCGTGCCCAAAGAATCTTATTAATGAAAAGAAGAAAGTTTAAGATTATTGAAAGTTCCTATCATCATTTCCATAACCGTTAGCTGAGTGCCTACTGTGCGCTGAACGCTGCCACACAGTGAGAAAGTCAGAGAGAAGTGGAGGGCAGATTGGTGAATAGCTAACTTTCTGGATAGCTGCCCTCCGTGGCTCCGGGGCGCCTTGAAAGGAAGTGGGGAATGGGCGGGTGGACAAAATCTGAGTGCTGTCCAGCTTCTCAAAGATATTCAAGTACATCTGCCCTTTAAATGCCTCCACACTGCAACTGAAGTGGTTTATGCAGGGAAACCAGATCTCCGTCCTCTCCCTCCCCAAACTTCCCAACCACCCGGCTTGGTCTTTGTGAAGTGGGGCGAGTCTCCCCGCCCGCGCCCACTCGCGGCCGCCACCCCCTGGGAGGGGGGGCTGGGGGGACGTCCCCTCCCGCGGGCTGGCGTAGGGCCTGCGTCAGCTGCAGCCCGATGGCGATTGGGGCGCTCGCGCCTCCTTCGGTTTGGGGATAATTATAAAGTGGCTCTGGCCGCCGCCAGCCTCGGGACAGCGAGCTCCGAGCCCCGCAGCCCCGGCCCGAGGACCGCGACGGTGAGGTCCCCAGCAGCGGTGCGCCCTGCCGCTCCTCCCCGACGCCGGTCTCACCCTTGCCTTCTCTTCCTTTCAGAGTCACGTCTGGGACCCGGCTTCTCCGAGCGGCCCGCCGCATCTTCACAGCGTGAGTGCATTTGCCCCCGTGCTGAGCTGCGTGTGTGTGCTAGCTCGCCCAGCTTCCTCGCGGGTCCTCCCTGGGGTGGGAGTCCAGGTCCTGCCTCCCGAAGCGCCCGCTCCCCAGCTCTCATCTCCAGCGTTCGCTCAGTTCTCTGGCCCTAGGCAACTGCAACCAATGCGCAGAAAGTCTGCCCGAAGCCCTAGGACTGCCGGTGGCTAGAGGCGACCCCTGCGGGGACCCGGCTGTCCCGAAGGGCGTCGGAGTGTGGGCTCTTGCTCCACGACCTCCCCGCTGGGGATGTCACACAGTAAGGCGTCCTTCCGTGGGAGCCGGACAGCACCCGGACAGTTCCCCAGAGCGCTCGCTCTTCTCTCCTGCAGCCCATGGCGCGGTTCCTGAGACTTTGCACATGGCTGCTGATGCTTGGTCCCGGGCTCCTGGCTACGGTGCAGGCGGACTGCAGCCAGGACTGTGCGACGTGCAGCTACCGTCTAGTGCGCCCCGGCGACATCAACTTCCTGGTGAGTGTTAAGCCTTGAGGGAGTTTCAGCGACAGAGGGATGACTATGACCCCAACCTCGCGGCATATCTAGCAGTTACTCCTGCTCAAAGGTGCCCTGGCACCAGACTTTGGTGACCAGGTGTCCTAGAGTTTCCAAAATGTTGATCCAGCTTGAATGTGCCTTCCAGTTTCCGGACCAGCCGAGACTATCCCGGCCCCTTGAGGCAGAAGTATCTATCTCCTTGCAATCTAAGTTTGTTGTAACCCTACAGGTTCGGGAACCCCGAATGTGCTGTCCTCAGTATCTCAGACAGCACTGGGTTCCCTCCTAGGTTGTAGGAAGATGCTCGGGTCACCCCAATTTTTAACACCCCAGCAGAAGGGCCTTCAAACAACCGACCTTTCTGCAAAGAATGTAATATTTTATTAAGGGGAGTCGATTGCCTCCTCCACCTCCCGAAGTTCTCTTCTGGGGAACTATAAGTCCTCTCTATATAGGAAAATGATCAGAGGAGAGGATAAGAAAATCCCTAAAGACCTCAATAATAGTCCCACAAGCAAGTGAAAGCAAATTCCGCTTTGCCTGGTCATCGCTGCACCACTGTAATAACGGTTTAATTGGATTTTGGGAAAAGCAGGGGGGCAGCCCAGAGAGGTGGTATCCATGCAAAGACAGCCTGTACTCCCCTGGGGGTGGGCGCGGGACACAAAATGGCTGTTCTTCATTATACTCCTAGGCTTTGCAGTTACCTCTGGGCTCCAGTCAGTCTGAATCTGCGGATTTGAGACTCCAAAAGCTTTGATTTAGTTAGGTCTTACTGATTGTTTGCACTGCCTTTGACAGCTCAAGGAAGAGGGATGTGTTAAATCCAAGCTGGCTTTGTTGCCACTAAGATTTTGAAGAAATTTGACATTATTTAGATTCTTGGAATGGGGGGGGGGAGAAAACTAAGGAAGGGATTCCAAACATCCAAGCTATGTATTTCGGGTTAAATGTTTGTTTGCTTCATTAGAATTTTTGGATTGCCTGGTCTATTGCAATTGACATGTACTAACTTGGCCTTATAAAGAAGACCAGTAGTGCTGGGTATTTAAGTTGAAAGGACTATGTTCCATCTGAAAGAGGAATAACAATCTCCATCAGCTTTCTTCCTTCTCCTGTAATCATAAGCTTTTAAGCTTTCCCTAAAAATTGAGTGAATGCAGATAAGAATTCATTCAATTATGAGCAATAAATCTTATACACAGGTGTTAAAAACATACCATGATGAAGATCACTGGTAACATAGCATGAGGAGCCGGTAATTATGACGCAGAATCACATGTATTTTGAGTTCTGCACCCACTTGACATGCACAGAGCTCAACACTTAGCCCAAGGTTTTCTGCTGTCTACATAATGGTTCTGTGAGTTCTAGAAGAGTTTTTAATTCTATAATCAAACCACAAAGAAATAATAGATTTACTTTTATTATGCGTTCTGTAAATCAATATAACTAACATTCAGTAATGCCTGCTTATATTTTTTACTCAAGCTCTTCCCCAAGCCCCCATAGTGCTGCTAATCTTCTTTTACTGTTGTTGAAGAACCAGACCAGAAGTCCTTGTGTGGCTGACAGCCCCCAGGCAGCATCGGAATTTGCAGCATCTCTCCTTTTTCTCAACTCATGGGTTAATAAGATTTGTGGAAGGATTGCTCTTTCCACATATTCCTTGCTGCATTTTATATTCATGTTATTTTTTGGTCCTTATTTTTGATGCAGATGATAGTGTGGCACTGTGGTAGGTATGTACAAGTTGGAAAAATATGCCACTCTCCAGTTTAAAAAAAATCTCTTAGGAAGACATTTTCAATAAGTAACTGATTTGCTTTGTGTTATACTTAAGGTTGTTATTTTCTAGGAAACAAAAGGTTTCATTAATATCCATGTTGGTAAAATCACAGCAGTTCTAGAATTTTAGCTAGAATTCATAGACCAAAATAAGGTTTTCCAGCCAAATGTATGAAGTAAGTCAGAGTTAACATTTACCAAGCTCTACCACATTAGGAACTTGTGCTTAGTAGTGTCATGGGTACAGAGACACTCTCAGACATGCCTTGACCAGTGTCTAGAATTTACCACTCAGTGAGTTCTTGGCCAGAGAACACAGTGTGTAATCAATACTGCTAAAGGTACATGGATGAATACGGGGGCTGTCACTTAATATCTTGGATTTAGTGTCAATCTGTTGTTCTGATGATTTGTCGCTATTTGCTTCGGAAGGGTCCCCAAAGCACATGCATTTAAAGGTATTTTGGTATGGACAGAAAAATATTCAGCATTCATTTTTGACAACAAGGTCATATAAATATCATTTTAGAATTGAAATATTACCATTTGGACGTCTTAAGATTTTAATCATGTTTTGAGTTTTTAATCAGATATTGTCAAGAATAAAACAGAACCATTTTATTAGATCCTCTTTCGATTTTACTTACTTATATTTAATTTTGTAGGCACAAAACTTAGTCATTAAGAGCTAATTAATTATATTTCCTAAAGATTTATTGCATGAATAAAATACTTTCATTGTGAAAATAGGTACATATGTAATATCAACACATAAATTTTTCTTTTTAATGTCAAGAAAGAGATAGCTTTCCTGTCTAAATCAAGGGACTGTGGGCCTGGATTACATAAGAAGATTTCAGAAGGCAATAAAATGTAAATAAATAAATAACCTAAAAAGCTAAGGAATATCATACAATTTTATATGCGTTACATAATATTGGTGCTCCTTTTATCTTAAGCAAGAAATTGAATAGAAAAAAGTCTAAATATGGTCATTTAGAATGTATAGCCTGAATTTTATGATGGCTTAAATTCAATTAGTATATAATAAGAAGGGAATAAATTATACATCGATCATTCCTACTTTGTTAAAGTATATTACTCTATTGGCAAAAACCTGCTTCTTGTAACAATGGCTTAATATTAAGAAAATAGTATGAATAATTTGTGTATTTGCAGCATTTGGTTCAAGATAATGAAATCTGCTTTAATCAACCAAGAAATAAAGGGAAAAATCTTTACTTTTAGGAAGTCAGCATATCAGAATCCAAACAATTCACAATATTTGTTTACTGTTTTGAATGTCTTTTTCAACTGATTTGAATTGCTCGTTTTTTCTTTAAGGTCGGAAGTATTTGCAGGGATACCGCAGCAGGGTGGCAGCAGAAGAAAGCAGATGAATCTCACTAACACTATTTCTAAGACAAGGAAATGAAGAAAAATTTAGGCAAATGTCCCTAATTAGATAAAGAGAAATTTTTCCCATTTGGTTAGAAAAAAAGTCTCAAACAAAATGGTTTCTTCAAGGACCAGTTATCCAGTGAAATTGGATTGTGAAGGCAGCCAATTTTGTCAAAATTAAGGAGCTATTGCTTAAAATACTAAGACGTCACAGTATACCCAATGATATTTCTAACTTAACTCTATTACCACCTACCCCAGTCCTTTTGCCAGTTCCTTTGCTGCGTTTGCATGCTCAGTTTGAGGGAAGGCTAAGATGAGACGGTGGGGATGGCCATGTATGTATCAAAGCAGACAGCTGCAGTCCACCACTGGCTTGTTTACAATCCGCGAGCAGGTTCTGTGGATCATTAGTCTCCTTGTCTTCCCAGGCTTGCACGCTGGAATGTGAAGGGCAACTGCCTTCTCTCAAAATCTGGGAGGCCTGCAAGGATCTCCTGCAGGTGTCCAAGCCCGAGTTTCCTTGGGATAGCATCAACGCACTCAGAGACGGCGGCAAACAGGACGAGAGCCACTTGCTAGCCAAGAAGTATGGAGGCTTCATGAAAAGGTATGGAGGCTTCATGAAGAAGATGGATGAGCTTTATCCCACGGAGCCAGAAGAAGAGGCTAATGGAGGTGAGGTCCTTGCCAAGAGGTACGGGGGCTTCATGAAGAAGGATGCCGACGAAGGGGACACCTTGGCTAACTCCTCCGACCTGCTGAAAGAGCTGCTGGGAACAGGAGACAACCTCGCGAGAGAGGGTCACCACCAGGAGAACAGCGACAACGATGACGATGTGAGCAAGCGGTATGGGGGCTTCATGAGAGGCCTCAAGAGAAACCCCCAACTGGAAGATGAGGCCAAAGAGCTGCAGAAGCGCTACGGGGGCTTCATGAGAAGGGTGGGCCGCCCAGAGTGGTGGATGGATTACCAGAAGCGGTATGGAGGCTTCCTGAAGCGCTTTGCTGAGTCTCTGCCCTCCGATGAAGAAGGTGAAAGTTACTCCAAAGAAGTTCCCGAGATAGAGAAAAGATATGGGGGGTTTATGCGATTTTAATAGCTTTCCCCTGCAGTGACCCCAGGTCCCCACCAGCCTCCTCTATCCCCAGTGAGCCATTGCCTCATGGATCGTGTTTGTTTACATGTGCTGCTTGTGTTGTGCAGTTGCCCGCCTGGTCTGAATAGCTGCACTGCCTGAAAGCTGTGGTTCGAGTCTGTGTTCTTTTGAGTCTTGATGCTCAGTATTGGTCTACAGCAGCTCTCTCATTATCATGCTGAAATCATTTCTGTTACCTCATTCCTTATTTTTGACAAAATGTCAATAAATGCTTACTTGTCTATAAATATAATAAACCCATTTCCCCAACCGCACGATGTTCTTGTCAGAACTGGCTGTCATTCATCTTTGCGTTTTCACAGTAAATGCTACACTCAGAGACAGTACAAACACCTCCTAGGACACAGTAACCACTGGCCTTGTCTCTCCTGACCCAGGCTGCAACATCATTTTTATTGAATTACTTCTTATGTGGAATCTTAGGTAAGTAAACACATTGGAACAAAATAAGGTGTGAAGATGATTTAACCCTGCTTTACACACAAGGAAGGAGAAACCCAGAAGGGTTATGGTCCATAGCTGCTCAGGAGTTGAAACCAAAGTGGGATTAAAGCTCTGAACTTCTTGTTCCCAGTAAATATCTTTTCCACACCACTCCCTTCTCTCCACCCAGGACACTGATGAATGCGTGAGTGGATCAATGAATGAATGAATGAATGAAATGGATGAATTAATTTGGCAACCAAGTAATCAGGAATGGTGTGCTGTTCTGTAACACAGATTCTCAAAACATAAGATGCTTATGAATACTTCATGCTAAGAAAAGCATTTGGGGCAGCATATTGACTGTAACACTTTCTTGTTTTTCTAATTGGAACTACTACACACAGCTCCAGTCATCCACTGATTCATTTTCCCAGGACCCCACCAACCCTTACCCTTGTGTCCTTCAGGAAATGGGTTTAGCATCTCAAGACAGTGGATGCTCAGCAGTTTTCCAGGATTGCCACACAATGCTTCCTGTCCAAACCAGTTTGGTCCACCTGACTAGGTAACCCCACTGACTCTGGCAGCACAATGTGCAAGTTTAGCCCTGTTGAGGCTCCAGGGACATCCATATGACCCCTCTTCTCTTCATCAGCTCAGGGTAACAGCCACAGCCTTCTAGAGCACTGCCCCCACAGGCCCTTCTTTTTCTGATAAACTTCCTTCCTTTTGATGAAGAGGCAAGTAATGAGAGCAGGTGGGAAGCAGCAGCTGGTCCCGGACATCAGAGGCAGAGACACGGCTGGGTTACATTGCAGGAGCCGGGTGTCACAGCAGTGCCTAGTTGCCTCCCTTGGAAATGACAACTCAGTATAGCAAGTGTTTCCAAATTAACATGAAACTTAGATTTTTTTAAAACAATACCCTATTTTTATTATTATTATTATTGGCAATTCATGTCCTTTAAGACAATGAGAGTACTGCTGTCAAATACCTATGATATCAGCTGTTGGGAGGCTAAGACAGGGACATCAGAAGTTCACGGGCAGCTCAGGACACATGGCAAATTCCAGGCCAGCCTGAGATATAAAGCTACATAGTAAGATCTATAGCAAAGTAAAAATATCCAGTGTGAGTCAAAACAACAGAGAAATGTAAACTCCATCAAAACATTTGTCTTTGGATTCAAGAGATATGGGAGCTAATATTTTGAAGTAAAAAGGAAATCTCACTGAATTCCATCCTCTGCAGCAAAGCATTTGAACCCTTGGAAGCAGGAATCCAATCTACATAATCTGGAGCTGAGGAGGCAGCCCTCAGCCCCCACTTCCTGACAATACAGTTACCTTATGAGAGTACGATATGTATCTATGCATAGTCTATATGAGGATATGTCTGAGAAAAGGCACAGGGTGAGATCTGACAGATGATGGCGGAGCAAGCACAGCTCCTCCTCGCCTGGAAGTTTTTCACAGATGCCCACCTGGAAACCCATATAAACAGGGCTAAAATGGAATGAGAGTGATAGACAGTGGTCTGCTACTCCATTTCAGCACCTGTCACCTGTGTCAAGGGCCACATGGTGTCTAAGGTGGGACAATGTCACACTGCACTACTTCCTCATTCCCCTCACAATATAGTGCAGAGCCAGGAACCCAGAGAGAGCTGCAAAGCTACTCAGGAGAGGAATTAACAGAGGAGAACTGAGCAATTAGAAAACTAGAAAAGAGCAGTTAGAGGAGAATACTTCTTTTCACATCTACGTGCTACATTACAGGACTCTGATCCCCAGTTGGAGTATCCTATGGTGTACCATC
This sequence comes from Rhizomys pruinosus, assembly GCA_009823505.1. Taxonomy (NCBI): domain Eukaryota; kingdom Metazoa; phylum Chordata; class Mammalia; order Rodentia; family Spalacidae; genus Rhizomys; species Rhizomys pruinosus. The sequence goes on along the minus strand of VZQC01001793.1, from coordinate 1,782,218 downwards.
CCTGGCCCAGGACTGTTCCTGACCATGCATGTACCCACAAAAGTAATTGGGGGATGCTCAGTCTCCAGGAATCTCCCTGGATGCCAAGTCGTCAACCTGAAATTCCATCAACAGAATTTTGTTCTGTTCACTCTTAAAAGTTTTCAAGAATGCTCTATTTACATTCTGAGGAGCAGTTCCCTATGGTCACCTTGGACACCACTGTCACTGCAGATACCTGGGATCTAACTGTAGTCCTTGGCGTGTGTGTGTGTGTGTGTGTGTGTGTGTGTGTGTGTGTGTGTGTGTGTGCTCAACAACAACCACAGGGGCAAACGTTAGTACTAACCTACCACTAGGATTTAAAATGAACCCCAAGCCCCTGCTGTCTTAACAAGGTCTGAGAGAAAACTGGCTCAAGAACTAACATCGCATGACCTGCAGAGGGCGCTGCTGCTCCACTCTCTTCCTCTCCCAGCTGCTTGGCCTTCCCTCATTCCTACCCACCTGGGCTTCTCTAGCCCTACATGAGGGCCTGAGACTTATTTGGGTTCTGAGAGTTAATAACATGAGCGCTGGGACCAGGCTGCCTCCATGCATGACAGCTCTCCCTTGAGCTTCATTAGGTTGTAATTGGCACAGAGGCAAGGTTAGCAAAATCCTTAAGCTGGGGCTAGCTGCTGCTGTTTCTCAGCTTCGCAATTTCTTCAGGATGGATCTTGTACTCTCCACCACCTACCCATGTCACCCTGGTTCTTTCAGGGATGGGACCATGTCTGAGCCTCAGCTAGGGACTCAGTTTCTGCAAGTTGTGTCCCAAAAGACAGAATCTGCCTGCAGAGCTCAACAAGCACCTTCATTTTCTCCACATTTACTACAAATCTGTAGAGCCGCATAATGAGTTATTCACATGTTTGTCTAAACCAAGGAAGGAACAGCACCAAACGTAAACAACTGTGAGCTCAGGATGATTGAATTCCGCAAAAAATGGGCCACGTGGATGGGGGATGTTGACAATGAGAACAGGATGTGACATGTAAGGCTAGGGGATGTAAGCAAAACCTCCATACCAACCTAAAACTGCTCTTTAAAAGTCTTTTATCCTAGCTGGGTGGGGTGGCACATGCCTTTAATCCAATCCCAGCACTCAGGAGGCAGAGGCAAGCTTATCTCTGTGAGTTCAAGGACAGCCTGGTCTACATAGTGAGTTCCAGGACAGCTGGGGCTACATGGGGAAAAAAAGGTCTTTTGTCCCAAAAACAAACATGTAGAACTGAGCCTTGTACACAGGCTTCTTAGGAGAAGATGGGAGAGGGCTCTCTCTTTCCCTAAAATGTACACAGCCCATACACAAATCAAGTTATTCCTTCATTCAGTTATCTAGTGTAAGAGAGTTCAGGACAAGAAGAGGCAGTAAAATGGCCAGAGCCTGGAACAAGGTAGCGATGATCAATGTGTAGGTACCTTTTAGCATACCATACCAAATAATCCTTTATTCTATACACATTGGTTTATGTAATTAAATTGTAGCATTTTGTAATTGCATCCTTTAAGTTATACATGTCTCAAATTACAAGTTTCCTTAAGAAAATAAAATTAGAATTCAACTTTCTTTAAGTTCGGGGGTTATACAATTGTAGTCTACAGGGGAAGGTGTTACAAATAGGAATTAGTCTCATTTCTCCTGATGGCAAATTGATATCTTTAAAGTGAAATCTTCCTTTGTACAATAAAGCACCATAAAAGAAGCATGAGATATATAGAATACAGTACATTAAAACCCTTCTGTGCACAAGTAATCTCATAAAGCAGGTGGGCAGGATAGAGAGATGGCCGACAAAGTGCTTGCTACACAGCCATGAGAACCTAAGTTTGGATTCCTAGCACCTATTTAAAAAAACAGATTAGTGCTGGCTGAAGTTGATAGGCAGGGAAAATGGAAAGTGATCGTTAATGGCCATAGTGCATCTTAGGGAATGGTCAAAACTGCAATTAGCACCAGTGGTGATCAGGCTGTACAAGTTGATGAGTACACTAATACTTAATTTCACATTTTAAGAGAATGAATTTTATGGCATGCCAATTATATCTCAATAAAGCTGTTATTTTATTTATTTTTTTTTTTTTTTGGTCTTTTTGAGACAAGGTCTCCTTGTAGCCCCAGCTGTCCTGGAACTCGCTCTGAGACCAGGCTGGCCTTGAACTCACAGAGATCCGCCTGCCTCTGCCTCCCAAGTGCTAGGATTAAAGGCATGCGCCACCATGCCCGGCTAAAGCTGTTATTTAAAAATAAATAGTAGTTTCAAATTTAACAAGATCTCACTATGTAGCACTGGCTGGCCTGGAACTCACTAAGTAAATCAGGCTAGCCTTCAACTCACAGAGATCTGCCTGCCTCTACCTCCCTGAAAATGGAATTTAATTGAAAGATAAAAATATACAAAAAGATTGCCAAACAGGTCACATAAAAGTAAATCTATATCTGAATTTATTCTGTCACCAGTAACAAAAAATGTAAAAGCATATAAAAGAGAACTTGTCTACACAGAAGTCAAAGTTAAGAAACATGAAAGGTTTGTATCATATATATATGATATATACATATATATATACATAACATATATATATATATATATATATATATATGCTAGAAAACATCGGAAGCTATTAAGAGGAGAGGAGAAATGACAAATAGGTAGACTGGCAAGCCAAAACCCTATGTCTACTTAAACTCAAGACTCTAAAATTGAGATATTTTGAGTGATGCAAATATTAAGAAAACAGCTCTTTTCAGAAGATCTACTAAAGTGTATACTTCAGTGGGTAAATTGTGATAACAGAAGAAAAGAGTGAAGAGAAAAAAATAGGATACATCCAGAAACAAACAATAAAAAGGCATAATTAACATAAGACTCTATTAAAAATATAACTTTTGTTCCAGAACACTAACATAGGTATAAATTGTCCCAAAATATTATGTATAATTGTAAAATATTTCAATTGAAATTAAAAAGCTTTATAAAAATAATAAGAGTTGTAGATACTCAATAGCACTAGAGATAAGACTGCTTTAAAGAAACAATAAAAAGGAGAAACTAGATTCTTTTATGAGGCTAGTAAAAATTATAATTGCTTTATTGCTATACAATTGATATAAATTACACATATGATGAAAATTTCAGGACTTTCTAAAGCTATAATCACAGTCAAACAATAAACTTCATCATGTGAAAAATAAGGTTTTTAGTACCACATCATAAGTCAACCTTTCCTTTCCAGCCTTTCCTCCCCCCCCACCCACTATTTGTTTTGGTCATCAGACATTAGTTTAAATGGAATAATTTCGAGTACATTAATTTTTATGTGGCTTTTTCTACTCAGCATAACTGTATTGAAATTAACACATAATGATACAAGTATCAAGAATACATTCATTTTAATTGATAGACCACAATTTGACTTCGTATTCAGTGTTTGATGATTTTTAAATTGTTTCCACTTCAGAGCTTCTATTAGTTATTTTTTGTTGATGTGGTAAAATATCATGACCATAAGCAATTTGTGGAAGAAAGAGTTTTCTGTGGCTTACAGCTCCAGAAGGGGAGTCCATGGTGGTGAGGGAGGGAGGGGTTGCAGCAGGATCCAGAGCAAGAAGCTGCCTGATCAATTGCAGAAAGCAGACAGAGGGAAACAAAAGTGTGGAGAGTAAGAAGTCTCAATGTCCACCCTAGTAATGAGCTTCATTCAGCAAGGCTGCACCTCCCAAAGGTTCCACATACTCCCCAGACAGCACCACCAACTGGGGACCAAATACATGAGCCAAGGGGAACATTCCTCATCCAAACCACTACAGAGCTCTTACAAATAAGTTCCCCATGGCCACTTACGTACAAGTCTTCATATAGACATATACTTTCATATGTCTAGATCAATACCTAGGGGAAAAATAATAAGTTGGTGTGCAGGGTACATGCGGTAACTTTAAAAGAACACTTAAAACTCTTCCCAGCTCATCAACTTTATTTTTTTTTCATGTTTTTCATGTTCTACTTCTAATGCCTTATTTTGTATATTTCTTTCTCTTTTTTCCTGTGCTTGTTAGTTTTTCTTTCTTTTTTCTTTCTTTTTGGGGGACTTGAGTGCTCAGAGCTTAGATCCGGGGTTTTGCCAGACCACCTGAAGCACAGCATACTGGGGCATGGGCTAAGCAAAGCATTCACCCCCCACAACTGGAATTACAGAGGGAGTGTCCAAGTCGGAACATAATAGTGATTCTGGGGCACAAGGCAAGGCAATAAATGAAACAGTAAACCTGAGACAACTCCAGTCCTGCATCACCAGGCCCCACAAACAACCTAGAAGAACTGACTGGCAGGAAGCAGAGTGAGCACAGTGCTCAGCAGGACACTGACTGGGTTGTTACCTACCAGGGTTTTAGAGAACATTCAGAACAGAAAGGGAAGAGTGAGTTAGACTTCAAATGTATAAAGCAAAATTGAAAGCCTGAAACCTAAACAAGTCAACACTCCATAAACAAGGAGAAAACAACGAAGGCATCTGAAGAAAGCAAGCAAAGTAATCCTTCAACACAGTGAAGAAACATTTGAGATTTTCATCAGAATACAAACAAAAAGAAACCCACATACCAAAAAGCATAATGAAAGAACAACATGGGAAAAGTGCAGAATAATTCCCACACCAAACTCTACCAACCCTATAGAAGATTCCTACAATGAGATCTCCCTAGAGGTAACCCAGGACACAGATCTTAGAAGAGCAATTGCAGACATATTCAAAGAAATCAAAGATGATAAAGAACAAGTCAGAGAACTAAGGAAAGAGAATGAAAAACTCAAGAAAGACCTAGAGGGAGATAATGACAAACTTTCGAAAGAACCAAAAGGAGAGAATGACAAACTCCAGAAAGAACTAGAGGGAGAGAATGAAAACCTCCAGAAAGATGTGGAAACACTGAAAACATCTCATGCTGAAATAAAAAGGAAACCAACCAGCAAAGCAAGGAGCTACAGGAAGAGATTGAGAAGCTCCAAAAGGAAGAGGAAATACTGAAGAAATCACAGGATGAAATGAAAAAGGGAATCAAACAGTCATCCAATCAAGAGGAAAGGATGGGAAAAAGCCTCAGAAGTAGAATGGAGGAAGCAGGAAAGAAGAATATCAGACCTGGAAGATAACACAGAACAACTGAAAACCTCAAGTAAAGAATATGAAAAATTTTAAAATACACAAAAGTGGAACAACCAGGAAATGTGGGACACTATGAAAATATCAAACCTCTGCATCATAGTGATAGAGGAAGGAGAAGAATCCCAAGAGAATGGTATTGATCAGATCTTTGACAGAATAATAGATGAAAATTTCCCCAAACTAAAAAAAGACAAACCCATACAAATACAAAAAGCACATAGAACTCCAAATAGACAACATCAGAAAAGAAACTCCCCACACCATATCATAGTTAAAATGCTAGATGCCCAAAACAAAGACAAAATTCTGAAAGCCACAAGAGAAAAACAAGTTACGTATAAGGTTACCCACCAGAATTACAGCTGACTTTTCAGTGCACACTATGAAAACAAGAAGAAGGTGGAGCAAAGTATTCCCAGTGCTAAAGGACTATAGATGCCAACCCAGGTTACTATACCCAGCAAAAATGTCAATTACAGTTGAAGGAGAGAGAAAAATCTTCATGACATAAACAATATGATAGAATACATGTCCAGAAAACCAACCCTTCAGAGAAAACTTGAAGCAATTCAAAGAACAGAGGAGAGGAGCAACTATCCCCAGGCACCTAGAAAGAGAAAGTAATGAAAGCATAACTGCAGAAGTAGAAACCTAGACCAAAAATGCAAATGGATAATAAGGTGAAAGGAAGCAACACAAATCTATCAGTTATAACCTTAAATATTAATGGACTAAACTCCCCAATCAAAAGACATAGACTGGGAGAATGAATTAAGAAACAGAACCCATCTATATGCTGTCTACAAGAAACCCATCTAATGCTCAAGGATAGGCACCAACTCAAGGTGAAAGGATGGGAAAAAATATTCTAAGCAAAAGGTACCAAAAAGCAAGAAGGAGTTGCTATTTTAATTTCAGACAAAATAGACTTCAAAGTAAAAGTAATCAGAAGAGACAAAGAGGGCCATTGCGTCTTTATCAAAGAAACAATTAACCATGAAGATTTCACAATCATGAATATATATGCACCAAACTCTGGTGCACCAAACTTTATAAAGACAATTCTCCAGGGCCTCAAGGCACAGATTAACCCCAGCACTCTCATAGTAGGGGACTTCAGTACCCAAATGAGTCCTTTGGATAGGTCAACCAGACAAAGAATAAACAGAGAGACATCTGAACTGAAGGATATGATACACAAAATGGACCTCACAGACAGCTACCAAATATTCCACCCAAATTCCAGAGAATACACTTTCTACTCAGCATGGAACATTATCCAAAATTGACCACATACTGGGACACAGAAAAAACCTCAACAAATACAAAAAGATTTAAATAATTTCATGCATTCTATCAGACCACAGTGCAATAAAGCTCAATATCAACACCAGGATAAGCCCTACTATCTACAAGAACACATGGAGACCAAACAACACACTCCTGAATAATGAATGTGTCAAGGAGGAAATGAAGAAAGAAATAAAAGCATTCTTGGAACTAAAGGACAATGACAATACAACACAACAAAACCTATGGGATACTTTAAAAGCAGTCCTAAGAGAGAAGTTTATAGCCCTGAGTGCCTACATTAAAAAAAAAAAAGAAGAAAATCAGAAAGAACACAAATAAACGATATAACACTGCAGCTAAAAACACTTGAGAGACAACAACAAATGAACCCTAAACGCAAAAGACAGGAAAAAAATAACAAAAATCAGCGCAGAAATCAATGAAATGGAAACAAAGAAATCAATACAAAAAAATAAATCCAAAAGTTGGTTCTTTGAAAGAATAGACAAAATAAACCGACCTCTAGGCCAGTTACCCAAAAGAAAGAAAGAGCAACTCCAAATCAATAGAATTCTTGATGAAAGGAGAAATATCACAACAGACAACAAAAAGATCCAGACAATCATACAGGAATACTTCAAAAACCTATACTTGGGGCTGGAGAGATGGCTCAGCAGTTAAGAGTGCTGACTCCTCTTGCAGAGAACCCAGGTTTGATTCCCAAAACCCACATGACAACTAAGAACCATCTTTAAGCCAGGTGTAGTGGTGCATGCCTTTAATCCTAGCACTCAGGAGGCAGAGGCAGGTGAACCTTTGTAAGTTCAAGGCCAGCCTGGTCTACAGAGTGAGTTCCAGGACAGCTAGGGCTATAAGGAGACACCATCTCAAAAAAAAAAAAACTATACTAAGTTAGAAAGCCTAAGAGAAATGGGTGAATATCTGATATCCTGGGAATCACCAAAGCTTAACCAAGAAGAGATTGACAGCTTAAACAGACCCATAGTATATGAAGAAATTGAAAATGTAATAAGAAATCTCCCAACTAAAAAAATCCCAGGCCCAGATGGTTTCATGGCAGAATTCTATAAAACATTTTCTTTCTCTTTTATTTTTAATTCTAGAACATATTTAAGGATTCACGGTTTAACAGTAAACTTCTGTGCAGGTAAAAAGAAATATAACATTACATTTCTAAGTTACAGAGCAAGTTGATGTGTATTTAAATGTACTTTTAAAAAAAGAGAATTATTTGTTCTCATAACTTTTAGAACTGAAGAAAATAGAGACATAAATTTATATCTATAGCAATATCAGTCAATGTGGTATCATCTTTCCTAACAAATTACCCACCTTAACTTACATATAAGAATTTGGTGCTAGGATCCACAACTGAGGGACAACATATGTCATTTGTTTTTCTAAAGCTTTGTTACTTCACTTAGCATAACAGCTTCTAATTCCATTCATTTACTTGCACATTTCATGATGACATGTTTCTTTACCACTGTATAGAACTACATTGTGTAAATGTACCACATTTTCATTATCCACTCATCAGTTTAGGGACACTTAGGGTGCTTCCAGCTCTTCGCTATTGTGAACACAGCAGAAATAAATATGGTTGTGTACACATCTCTGCTCCCACCAGCAGTGAATGAGAGTTTGCCTTTCCCCACATCCTCTCCAGTGTTTGGTATCATTTGTTTTCCTGGTTATAGCCAGTCTTACCAGGGTAAGATGAAATCTTAAAGTAGTTTTAATTTGCATTTCCTTAATTACTAACAGTGTTGAACATTTTAAGATGTTTCTTAATCATCTTTACTTCTTCTCTTGAGAAGACTCTGTTCAATTCTTTTTTGCTGTTATTCCCTTCCCTTTGTATTGCTCCAACATATGCCTATATAACCATCACATATGTATCAAAATTATGACCTCTGAGAATAAATTGTGTGTTAATTCCAGAATATGTTTAAGCATTCACATTTTCCCCTTTAATTTTCTATTTCTCTAAGGTATGAATGCATACCTTCCACCCATATACAGTATACAGTGTCTGAAAATAAGTAGTAGGTCAATTCTAGTGCCTGTTAAGAGATTAACACTATAACAGTACAGTTGCTTTCAGATAAAAAGAAATACAACAATAATGTTGTTCAGCTTGCCTTTCAACTGGGGATTTGGTGTTAGTATCCACAAATGAGGGTAACAATTTTGGAATTCACATTTTCCCCCTTTAATTTTATATTACTCTAAAGTATACATACTTACCCTCCCCTCATATACCACCATTACAAAGTCTGAAAATAAGTGGTAGGTTAATTCTAGATCCCACCTGTTCAATTCTTTAGCCCATCTTTTAATTGGGTCATTTGTTTTCTTGGTCCTTTGTTTTTTGAGTAATTTTTATACTCTGGATGTTAAACCTCAGTCAGATGTGTCAATGGTGAAGATTTCCTCCAACTCTGTGGGTTTTCTCTTCACTTCTTTGATTGTTTCTTTTGCTGCACAGAAGCTTTTTAGTTTAATGAGGTCCCACTTGTTGATTGTTGACCTTATTTCCTGCTGAACTGCTATCTGATTTAGAAAGTCTTTTCCTACACCTATATCTTGTAGGTTACTGCCAATGTTTTCTTCTAACATTTTCAGAGTTTCAGGTTTCATATTGAGGTCTTTGATCCATTTGGAGTTTACTCTTGTACAAGGTGAAAGGTAGGGGTTTAGATTTATTCTCCTATAGTGGATCCAGTTTTGCCAGCACAATTTGCTAAAGATACTGCCTTTCATCCATTGAGTGTGGTTGGCTCTTTTGTCAAATATCAGATGAAATTGATGCATTGAATTGAAAACTGCATTACTCTTTTTGCTCAGGGTTGCTTTGCTATCTGGAGTTTTGTGTTTCTCTATGAATTTTGGGATTTTTTTTTTCTAATTCTGTAAAAAAAAGACATGGGGATATTGATTGGGATTGCATTGAATCTATATATTACTTTGGGTAGGATGGTCATTTTTACTATATTAATTCTTCTGATCCATGACCATGGGAGGTCCATCCATCTTCTGGTGTCTTCCTCCATCTTCTTCTTCAAAGATTTAAAATTTTCATTGTAGAGATCTTTACTGTCTTTGCTCACATTTGTTCTGAGATTATTTTTTAGGATATTGTGAATGGAAGGGTTTCCATGTACTCTTTCTCCAATTGCTTGAAAGGCTACTGATTTTGTAGATTAATTTTATAACCTGCCACTTTACTAAAACTGTTCCTTATTTCTAGGAGTTTTCTGGTGGAATTTTTGGCATCCCTTAGGTATAATATATCATCTGCAAAAAGGGATTTCCAATTAGTACTTTCATTTCCTTTTCTTATCTTATTGCTCTAGCAATAAGAACTATATTGAGTGCTGGAGAGATGGCCTAGCAGTTAAGAGCGCCGACCACTCTTGCAGAGGACCCGGGTTCGGTCCCCAGCACCCACATGGCAGCCGAGAACCGTCTGAGACTGCGATTCCAAGAGAACTCCAGTTCCAGGGGAATCCGACACCCTCTTCTGACCTCCACGGCATTGCACGACACGGGTGCACAAACTTGCATGAAGACAGGACATTCACACATACAGAAATAAATAAAATTAATAAAACAAATAAAATTTAAAAAAAAAAGAACTATATTGAAAAGTAGTGGAGATAGTGGGCAGCCTTGCTGGATTCCTGACTTTAAGGGGAATGCTTCTAATTTTTCTCTATAATAATGTTGGCTGTGGGTTTATTGTATATAGCTTTAATTATGTTGAAATACGTTCCTTCCAGTCCAATTCCCCCCTAGGATTTTAAACATAAAGGCATACTGAATTTTATCAAAGCCCTTTTTCTGTGTAAATTTAGATGACCATGTGGATTTTGTCTCTGAGTCCATTTATATGATTTATGACATATATTGACTTATGTATGTTGAAGCATCCCTGCATCTCTGGAATAAATCTGTCTTGATCATCGTGGCTGACCTTTCTGATGTGTGTCTGTATGTGGTTTTCAAGTATTTTTGAGAATTTTTGCATCTATATTTCCTTAAGGACATGGGTCTACAGTTTTCTTTTTTGGTTGTATCTTTCTAGTTTTGGTATTAGAGTGATGCTGGCTTCATAGAATGAATTTTGGAGATTTCCCTCTGTTTCTATCCTTTTGAATAACTTAAGTATTCTTGGTTATAGGTCCTGTTTAAATGTCTGATATAATTCTGCCACAAATCCATCTGGGCCTGGGTTGTTTTTAGTTGGGAGGCTTCGTATTACAGTTTCAATTTCTTCATATGTTATGGGTCTGTGCAAGCTGTTTGACTCTTCTTGGTTAAGTTTTGGTGAGTCCCATGATTTCAGATATTCATCCATTTCTTTTAGATTTTCAAGTTTAATAGAGTATAGGTTTTTAAAGTAGTCCTGTAAAATGTTCTGGATCTTTTTGTTGTCTGTTGTGATGTTTCCCTTTTCACATCTACTTTCATTCATTTGGAATTGCTCTTTCTTTCTTTCATTCTTTCTTTCTTTCAGTTAACTGGGCTAAGGGTCTGTCTTGTTTATTGTTTCAAACAACCAAATCTTGGATTCATTGATTCCTTGTATTGTTTTCTTTGTTTTTATTGCATTAATCTCTGCTTGGATTTTTGTTATTTCTTCCTGACTGTTGGGTTTGGGATTCATTTGCTGTTGTCTTTTATAGTCTTGAGTTTCAATGTTAAGTCATTCATTTATGCCCTTTCTTTTTTCTAATTTAGGCACTTAGAGCTATAAATTTTCCTCTTAGTACTACTTTCAACAGGTCCCAGAGGTTTTGTTCTGTTGTATTGTCCTTTTTGTGTAATTCCAGGAATACTTTTATTTCTTTTTTTTAATTTCTCCTTTGACCCATTCATTACTCAGGACTGTGTTGTTTAATCTCCATGAGTTCATGCATTTACTAAGGCTTCTTCTGGTGTTGATGTTAAGCTTTATTGCATTCTGATCTGAAAGAATGCTTGGAATTATTTCAAATTTTTGTATTTGTTGAGGTTTTTTTCTCTGCCCCAATATGTGGTAAATTTTGGAGAAAGTTCCATGGGGTGCTGAGGAGAAAGTATATTCTTTGGTGCTTGGATGGAATATTCGGTAGATGTCGGTTAGGTCCATTTGGTGTATTGTATTATTGATTTAGATATCTCTCTTTTTAAACTTTGTCTGGTTGACCTCTCCAATGGACACACTGGGGTATTGAAGTCCCCTACTACTAGTATGTCGGGATTAAAGTCCTTAGTATCTTGCCTTAAAGTCCTGTAAAATCATGTTTATGAAATTTGGTGCACCAGAGTTTGGTGCATACATATTCATGATTGTAATATCTTTTTTGTTTCTTTGCTAAGAATGAAGTGACCCTCTTCATCTCTTTAATTAGTTTCGGTTTGAAGTCTATTTTGTCTGATATTAGAATATCCTGCTTTGTTCTTAGTGCCATTTGCTTAGAATATTTTTCCACCCTTTCACCTTAAGATAGTGCTTGTCCTTGAAGGTGAGATGGGTTTCTTGCTGACAACAAAAAAGATGGATTTGGATTTTGTTTCTTTTTTTTTATTATTAACTTTATTTCTGTATGTGTATGAATGTAATGTCTGCATGCAAGTTTGTGCACCCGTGTCGTGCAATGCCGCGGAGGTCAGAAGAGGGTGTCGGATTCCCCTGGAACTGGAGTTCTCCTGGAATTGGAGTTTCAGACGGTTCTCGGCCGCCATGTGGGTGCTGGGGATCGAACCCAGGTCCTCTGTAAGAGTGGTCAGCTCTCTTAACCGCTAGGCCATCTCTCCAGCCCCGGATTTTGTTTCTTAATCCATTTTACTAGTCTGTGTTTCTTGATTGGAGAGTTCGGTCCTTCAATATTAAAAGTTATTATTGAGATATGTATATTGCTTCCCATAATTTTAGTTTCTGTTTGCATTCTTGGTCTAGGTTTGTATTTCCACAGTTATACCTTCATTAACTACTTTCTATTGCCATGTGGGTATAGTCATTCTTTTCTTCTGCTTTTTGTACTGCTTCAAGTATTCTCTGAAGGGTTGGTTTTCTGGACATGAATTCTTTCAGCCTATTTATGTCGTGAAAGATTATTCTTTCTCCTTCAACTATAGTAGACATTTTGCTGGGTAGAAAACTCTACCCAACTCTGGGTTGGCATCTATAGACATTTAGGTCTGGGAATACTTTGGTCCAAGCTCTTCTGGCTTTCATCATTTGTATTGAAAAGTAATCTATAATTCTGATTGGTTTCCCTTTATATGTGACTTATTTTTCCTTTGCAACTTTCAGTATTCTTTCTTTGTTTTGAGCATCTACTGTTTTTACTATGATATAGCATGGGGAATTTCTTTTCTGGTCCTGTCTATTTGGTGTTCTATGTGCTTGTATTTGTATGGGTATGTCTTTCCTTAATTTGGGGAAATTTCTTCTACAATCCTATGGAAGATCTGATCAATTCCATTATCCTAATATTCTTCCCCTTCCTCTATATGTATGATGAGTAGGTTTGGTCTTTTCATAGTGTCCCACATTTCCTGAATACTCCATTCGTGTGGGGTTTTTTTTATTTTTTGTATTCTTTACTTGAGCAGTCCAATACTTCCATGTTGTCTTCTGGTATTAATACTCTATTTTCTCTTCATTCATTCTGTTACTGAGGCTTTCTCCCATCCTTTCCAGATGGTTTATTGAGTGTTCCACTTCCTTTTTCATTTCAGCCTGAGTTTTCTTCAGTATTTCTTTATCTTTTGTGACTATAGTCCAAAGTTTATCATTATTTTCTTTTAGTTTATCCCTATCTGTTTTTCTTTTAGTTCTTTGATTTGTTCATTTGTATGCTCTTTAAATTCCTTGAATTATTTGATCATGCTTATGATAATTCTTTTAAATTCTGTGTCCTGGGTTATATCTAGGGGGTTCTCATTATAGGAGTCTTCTACAGGTCTGGTAGTATTTAGCAGAGACTTATTATTTGGATTTTTCATGTTATTGTTTTTTTCATTGTGATTCTGGCATGTGGATTTCTTTTGTTTTTTGTGATTCTGATATGAAACTTGAGTTTCTTTGTTGAAGACTGACTTTGCTTGTACTCTTCAAGTGCCTTTATTGACTTCTTAGGTATGAAAGGCTGGTTGGTCTATGTTTCAGGTTCTCACTTTTGATTTTATATTGAAGAGACCAACTAGTTCTCCCCCAGCTAGTCAGGAGCTCACTCCTCCAGATACCCAAGACAAGTAACAATCAAGTAGGTTTGAACTCGGCATCGTGTGGGGTCCACCTACGGCCTCTTCAGGGCTCTTTGCAAATGTCTGAATCTGGGTCTAGGGGCAAAGAAGCTTAGCTTAGAGCCAAGGGAAGGGCCTCAGGTGTTCCCTAGCTGGTGGGTAGGGAGTCTGGAATGCCTCCAATGAATGCTCCCCACTGAGCAGAGGCCAACCTCACACACTCACTGGGAGATTTGAACTTACAGAACCACTGTGTCTGGTGGGGTTCACCTACTGGCTCTCCAGAGCTAATTGCTAATGTCTAAATCTGTGTAGGAAAACTTGGCCTGGAACTAACGGGGGGACCCAAGTGTTCCATAGCTAGTGGGTAGGAAGTCTGGAATGCCACCACCACCTCTGCTGTGCAGTTGGGGACCCTCACCACTGAGTGGATGTCAACCTCATACACTCACTAGGAAAATGTAACTTACAGAACCACCATGCCACGTGGGGTCTGCCTACCGGCTCTCCAGGGCTGGTTGGGAATGTCCATATCTGGGACCAGTGGCAGGGAAACCTAGCCTGCAACAGAAGAATGAGCCTCAGGTGTTTCCTAGCTAGTGGGTAGGGAGTCTGGATGTAACCTCCACCAGGTCCACTCCATGTGCTGCTGGCTGTTTTACCCCTGTATATTTCTTTCCATCTTTTACATGAACAGTGTTACCTGTGAGTAGGTATTTTGGGTTCTCACTTTCAATTCTAAGTGAATGTTTCACATCTGACAGAATGTCAACAAAAATGATGACGCTAGCAATGGATTTGGAAGCTACAGTTTACCACATTGAAAAGTTTCCTTCTAATCTTAATTTGCCAGAAATTTTAAGAAGGATGGATGCTGTATTTTATCAGTTGTGCTTATGTTATGTGTTGAAATTAAAATATAGTCTTTTCCTTTGGATTGTTAATCTGGTAAGTTACATTGATTTTCTTTTTTGGTTTTTGTTTGGATTTTTTTTGTTTTGTTTTGTTTTGTTTTGTTTTTGGCATTTTTGAGACAAGATCTCCCTATAGCCCCAGCTGGCCTGGAACTCGCTCTGTACACCAGACTGGCCTTGAACTCAGAGATCTGCCTGCCTCTGCCTCCCAAGTGCTGGGATTAAAGGCAAGTGCCACCACCCCCAGCTCATTTTTTTTTAATTTGTGTGTGTGATCACATGCATACGCACATATATGTGATGTGTGTCACCATGCATGTGAAAGTTAGGAGACAATTTTAAAGAGTCAATTCTCTCTTTCCATTTGAGTCCAAAGATTGACCCCAGGTAATCTGTCTAAACATAGTAAACCGTTTTTCCAATGAGTCATCTTAAAGGCCCTTATACTAGTTTTCTTGTTAAACTAGTCTTTTACTATTATAATAAAATCAACTACACCATGATGCAGGGTGAATTCTAAGAATGGGCTATTGAATCCATAGTTGTAATTATGATTTGCCTATTTCTTCTTTTGGTAATGTTATTAGGCTTTGTATTATATACTTTTGAAGCACTGTTATTAGATATGTAAGCATTTGGGGTTTTACAGCTTCCTTATTAACTAACACTTTTATTATTATTGTGCAGTTGTGAATTCTCTGGATGGATGAATGTCAAAGGCTTGAAGGAAGCCTCTCAAAAAGTTGGTGGAGGGCCGAGTTGGTATGATTGTGTTTGAATGCTTGGGCTTGGTAGAAGCTTGCAGAGTTTAGCTAAGACTCTGCCCTTGATTGTTTAGACTTAGACTATAAACACAGGACTTGCTAGACATATTATTGCTGAAACCCAATGTCACTATGCTCCCTGTTTACTTTTATGGCTAGGCCTACTGAACCTTGGATTCTGTCTCACCCCTGAAGCCTTCCTTGCATCTAGCACGTATATACTGTGTAGCTTTCTGTAATTGTCCTTGGAAAACCTCTGCAACCTGTGAGAGATATAAAAGCTTAAGATTCAGAAATAAAACTTTGTCAGTCTTCCTTCGAGTTGGTTGTCCATGTCCTACATCAGAGTGGTGGTCCAGGTCTCAGAACCTAGAGTTCCTCACAACTGGCGCCCTAACAGGGACCTGAATGATAAACTGAACATGCCACCGACTCCTGCAGAAAGAGGTAAGCAGCAATGGAACACCAGGTGTGCTGGACAGCTTTAGTGTCAACTTGACACAGCTGGGTTGAGGGAGCCTCAATTGGGGAATTGACTCCATTGGATTGGCCTGTGGCCACATCTGTGGAGTATTGACTTGATTGTCAAGCTGTGTGGGAGGGCCCAGCCCACAATGAGTGGTGCCACCCTGGGCAGGTTGTTGTGTACCATATAAGAAGGCAGGCTGGGCATGAGCCAGGGGAACAAGCCAATGAACAGCATTCCTCCATGGCCTGTGCTTCAGTCTTGCCTTGGTCCTCCCGATTCTTGCCTTTGGTCCCTGGTGATGCTGGACCAGATTAAGCTGATACCGTTTCCGTCCCCATGTTTGGTGTTCGATGGTGTTTTTCCAGCATCGCAAGAACTCACGCTTCGGCGTGGTTTGCTTCGATGACTGTGTTTTGGGAGAATGTCGTAGCATTGACTTTTGGTGGGACGATCATGTGAATGGCTCAAGATCGTGCTTAACTTGGGCGTCTTGTAATTGTCGTGCTGGAGCTGCTTGTGAGTTTCAAGGGAGCGAACATCAGCTGTTTTCTGGGTCTGTGCGCTGGCTGAGATCGCTGTAGTGACAGAGCCGCCTGAGTGACATCTTTGTTGTGGGCATTGATGCTGGTTCTGGGTGAAATCGCATACGTCAGAGACCGCATCCTTGTTGGCTTTGGAGATTTCTTCAGGTCAGTCCAGAGACTTTTGTTCAGAGGGCCTTGAGCCTCCATCTCAGCCATGGCGACTTTGTGTGTTGTAGATCTTTTCTGTGTGAGCTGAGAGTACAGGGCACTGGAAGCCCGCTCGTGGAGCATGAAAGCCTGTCGTTGGCCTGGTTCGTGGCCTGAGTTCAGGGATCAGGGAGAGCTGAGTTTTGCTTAGGGAGAGTCAGAGCCTCCTTCAGGGGCAGCCGCGTTTTGATGCGGACTGTGATAGACACCAAGGCAAGTGCAGTGTGTGTCCTGGCTTTCGAGTGAGGCTGTGGGCCATGGGCGGTCAGATGGGTGCCTATCTTTCGAGCTCCGGATGGTGGTGAGGTCATTCCGCCTTAGCTCTTGCTGATTCTAGTTTGGTTTTGGAGTTGCTTTCTTGCCCTTTAATAGACGAGCTTGTTTGGATTTTACGCCAGTTTAGGAGATTTTCGGCGTACTTTCTAGTGTTTAGAATTTAGGTTTGCTTAATTGTTTGTTTATTTTGTAAGTTATTACTCTTAACTTTGGGATAAAGAACTGGACGGTGGGGTTATTGAATGTGTTTTTGTGTCTAGTTGCAAGGGCGAATTCTGCGCTGATGCTTTTTGTCACTTACACACCTGGTTTAGGGGCCTCAATTGGGGATTGGACTCCATTTTGGAGGGCTGTGCCACATCTGTGGAGTATTCCTTGTTGTCAAGCTGTTGGAGGGCCACTCCACAAGGGTGTGCACCCCTGGCGGTTGTTGTGTACCATATAAGAAGGCAGGCTGGCATGAGCCAGGGGAAAGCCAGTAAATCATTCCTCCATGGCCTGTGCTTCTACTACTAAGCCTCTGTACTGCCCTTGTTCCGCCTTGGGCTCCCTGAGTGATGAACTGTGACCAGATATGTAGCTGAAAAACCCTTTCCTCCCAGTGGTGTTGGGCAGCGGGTTTTTGTCACAGCAAGGGAAGACAAACTAGCGCCGGTAAGTAATTAAATCATTTGTTAAACATAGTTCTAATTCTTCATTTTTGAAGGTCTGTCAGTTTTCTTCTCGTTAGTTACCTTAATAACATGTTTTGCATACTCTGGCCTGAGAACGTCGTTAAGGTACTGCTCTTCAAAGCTGGTTTTGATCCCACACCACATGGGCTGAATACGTCTTAATCCTATTCGAGCTCCGTTCGGGTGCATGGTTTCTTCAGTGTCAACTTGCTGCAAGAACTAGAGATAAGGTCTTTGTTACCACCTACCGAGTTGCCCGAATGTGGGTTTACCTTCTGTAAGCGTATTTAGGCCATGGCAGACGGTGCTGGTTCCTTTTTTCCTGCTGCTTGCTTCTCTCACCTGGTGATCAACCTTTCGGATACAAGCGTGAACTGAGACTGGCAGATCTCCAAAATACATTCGGGCCTTCAGCACCAGACTGAGACATCCAGCCTTGTGGATTGAGCAGTTCCCTGGATCCTCAACCTCTCCAGTGCAGCACAGCAACTGTTGGACTACTTGAGCTATATATCAAATCAATAAATTTTATATAGCTATATGTTCATCCTGTTGCTTCTGTTTCTTTCTTTAACCTGACTCACATTTTACCAAGTGTTCTAGAGAACAGAATTGAGGATAGTTCTTTGTTGGTTGGTGCTCTGGGCAGTTGCCACCATGAGCCTTATGTTATGAGGCCTTCTTGCATGAAGGTGATGATAATCCTTGGGAGTTATTTGTAATATTATGGATGTTCCATTTTCACCTCCTTGTGAGAAGAGAATTTTTAGCGTTTTAATATGTTCGAAATTGCGAAAAAGATAATGCTGTGCCTTGTTGTGCCTAGCTGTCTGATACTGTAGGGAAATAATGTGTCATGCTAAATGCCCACTCGATTCGAAACTCTTAAATGTTTCCGTGTTCTCTGGAAGAATCTTTTTGCAGCAGGCATAGTGAATAATCCTGGCGTTTTATCGTTTGCTTGTTACTGATTCTATGCCCACGCAAGGTCTCAGCCTTCTAGTGGAGGCCTGGTGGGGAGGTGACCCAACTTCGTGTGGTGTCGGGACTGATACGAGATTTTGAACTGGTATTTTTGAGATTTTCTTATCTGGGTATTCCACCCTCAGCACACCCTGCAGATCTCTCCTCTCTATCCTTGCCTGAGGAAACTATCTCACCTTCCCAGAGGGAAATGATGTCCCTCAGTGTCCAGCAATTTTTGCCTCTAGACCTTTAACCAGATTGAAGTCTAAGCCAGTCCCTCAAGGTGAGATAGAAGGTGTGTTCCCAAGAGTTTGCTATATACTAAGATTAGGGTTTGCCAATTATGCCGCAGAGCTGTTGTGGGGAATGTTTTCAGGTGTGGATTAATGGTGAGAATATAATTGTCTACTGGTTATCGTTGCCATGAGTAGGTTCTTAAGTTTATGGAGCTAGCGTTTGAAAAGGTGTTAGAGTTTTTGGTTTGATGTATTTTAACAATGGTCTGACATCGGTTCAGTCTGATTTCTTGCTTTATTGTGAGGTATTGTGTAGGTCAGAGGAATGGCATGCTCGGTGGGTTCGAGTGTAAACACATTCTCACTATGGACCGGGACTGCATCCTGATTTTAGTGAGTTCTGAGGGCACCGAAATTGGACTTTGTTTCTCTCTTGTTGCCATCTTACTAGTTAGAGAAGTGTTTTGCTCATTGCATTAGTATTCACGTAGATGTCTAACGACCTCAGGTGCGTTCAGTGGCACGCACTGATTGGGATGGCAGATGAGCTACTTCCCTATATTTCATTGGTGGCAGGCAAGCTCCTTATGCGACCGAATTCTTGGACTGGCTTTCTCTGTTTCCCTGCCATAATAGTAGGCTACTTTTTTTAAATTATTGTAGCAGAAAGCTTGACAATGCGGAAGTTAACCTGGTTGATTTTGGGTGGGGCCCGTTACCGGTTTCGCGTTGCTCGTTCCTGACTCGCCTTGATGGTGAGGTCTGGGGGTCGTACCGAGGTTTCTGTTTACTTCCTCTGCCTTCCCAGGAACTGGCTTTATGGTACTTGTACTTTGATTAGGAATATAGGATTTGTGCGGCCTCTTGGTGTACGTTCTGGTTGACTATCCAGAGACCCTAAAAGCTTGGCTCCGGTTTAAGTGGCCTATGAGGTCGTATAAGTGGAGTTTTGCTGACAGTCTTGATCGCGGTGGGCAGTGGCCCGAATGCATTCCCTGGTTATTTCCCGTCCCAGGTTTGTATCTTGGTAGTAATTACATTGCGAATCCTTTGGTTCCGTGACTGTGGTGAGGTTTATGTCAGACTGGCAATGGACGTTGTGTGATCTCTCGGGATTGGGTGACCGAACAGGTTCTTCTGGGGTGAGAGTTTCCTTCAGGAATTTGAAGTGCAGGGGGTGGTGATTCCATCCACTCTCCATTTACTCCAATTTGGCTGTGCAAAGCAGTGGATGTCTGGAGATGACAAGTTGACTATCGAAATCAACAAGTAGTGACACAACTTGCAGCCGCTGTCCAGTTTGTGTCTCTTACTTGAGACTAATATGCTCTCTGTACTGTTGCAAGCTCCTTTATATGGCCATGGCTTTTTCTGCATACCATTATAAGACATCCGAGCAATTTGCTTTCAGCTGGCAAGCCAACAGTATACCTTTACTGTCTTCCTCAGGAGATGTTAATCCTCCAGCTTGTTCTAACCGTTAGGTAGAGGATCTTGTCTTCTGTCTTCTCCCATAAAATTCACACTGGTCCCACTCATATTGATGATTTGTTAATGCTGTTGGACCCAGTGACAGGAGGTAGCAGCTAGTCTGGACTTGTTGGTAAAGCATATGCAAGCATGAGGTGGGAAATAAATCCAACTAAAATTCAAGGGCCATCTCTCGTGAAGTTTTAGGATTCAGTGTGTGGATGCAGAGACATTCCTTCTAAGTAAAGAATAAGTTGTTGCACCTGGGCCCCTCCTCCACCAAGAAAGAAGCACAACGTTTGGTGGGCCTTTTGGATTCTGGAGGCAGCCATTCTCATCTGGGTGTGTTGCTACGACCCATATATAGGTGACTCGTAGGCAGTGCTTTGAGTGGGGCTTGAACAGAAAAGGCTCTTCAACAGGTCCGCTGCGTGCTAGCTGCTGCTAGGGCCATATGATCCAGCGACCCAATGTTTGAGGTATCAGTGGCAATAGAGATGCTCTCTGGAGTTGTGGAGGCTCCATAGGGGAATCACAGCGGAGCCTTTGGATTTTGGGCAAGGCTCTACCTTCACTGCAAAACAGGCTATCTCTTTTGAGATCGCTTAGCCTACTATTGGCCTTAGTGGAAACTGAACTTTTGACAATGGGCCACCAAGTCACCATGCGACCTGAGGTGCCCATCATGAGCTGAGTGTTATCTGACCCACAGACCATAAAGTGGACGTTGCACAGCAACAGTCCATTGTCAAATGGATAGGTCATAGGACAGGGCCCAGGGCAGGCTCTGAGGGCACAAGCAAGCTACATGAAGAAGTTGCCCAATGCCTATGGTCTCCCTCCTGTTACCATGCCTCCTGGGCTTAAGCATGAACCTATGGCTTCAGTTTTGCCTTATCAGTTGACTGAGAGAAGAAGATAGGGCTCTAGTTTATTGATGGTTCTGCTATCAGGCACCAGCCAGAGGGACAGCTGCAGCATTTACGCTATTTCTGAAACAACTAAAGGACACTGGTAGGAAAGTCTTCACAGTGGCAGAACTTCGGGGATGCACATGGTTGTGCTTTTCCTGGAAGGAGAAATGGCTAGAGTTCAATTATATACTGTTCATGGGCTGTAGCCAATGGTTGGCTGGATGGTCAGGGTTGGAAGGGCATGACTGGAAAATTGTGAGAAAGACATTTGGGAGGAAGTATGTGGATAGAGCTCTTGAATGGTCAAAGGATGTGAAGATACTTGTTCTCAGAATGCTATCAAAAGGAGATCTCGGCAGAGAGCTGTTTAATAATCAAGTAGATCAGATGAAACATTCTGTGGATAGTCAGCCTCTTTCTCCAGCTATCCCTGTTGTGCTCAATGGTCCATGAACAAAGTGGTCATGGTGCAGAGATGGAGGTTCATGCATGGGCTCGCCATGGACTTCCACTCACTAAGACTGATCTGGCTACACTGCTGTGTGCCAGATTTGCACAATAGCAGGACACTTGAGCCCCCGATATTGGTGCTATTCCCCAGGTGACCAGCCAGCAACTGTGGCAGGTTGACTACATTGGACCACTTCATCATGGAGGGGACAGCTTTTGTCCTTACAGATAGTTTATTTTGGTTAAGGATTTGCCTTTCCTGCACATTCTGCTTCGCCAAAACTACCTCCAGGGACTTACGAATGCCATCCAACATCATGGTATTCACTACACACTGCTTCTGACAAGGCACTCACTTCACAGCCAGAAGTGAGACTGTGGCCATGGTCATGGTATCCACTGGTCTTATCATGTTCCACCACCCAGAAGCAGTGCTTGGAATGACTTGGAATGGCCTCTTGAAGACACTATAAGCACAATTAGGTAGCAATACCCTGGAGGGCTGGGGCAAGTTCTCCAGCAAGCATATATGCTTTGAATCAGCGTCCACTATATGTCTGTTCTCCTATAGCCAGAATTCATGGGTCCAGGAACCAAGGGGTGAAGTGGGAATAATTCCACTATCACCCCTAGTGAACCCAGTAGGAAAATTTTTGCTTCCTGTACCACGACCTTGCGTTCTGCTGTCTAGATGTTTGGCTCCAATGGGGGAGTGCTTTTGCCAGGAGATACAGCAAACGTTCCATTGAACTGGAGCTAAGACTTCCCCCTGGCCACTTCGGGCTTCTACTGCCTTTAGCCAATAGGCTAAGGAAGGAATAACAGTAGTAGGGAGTGATTCATCCAGACTACCATGGGGAAATTGGACTTTTTCTCCACAATGGGGGCAAGGAAGTTATGTCTGGAAGGCAGGGATGCTTAGGGCGCCTTCGGTGCTACCATGTCCTTATGAGTTTAAGTGGGAAATACCAACCAAACACAGGCAATAAATGCCCAGACCCTTCAGGGATGAAGTATGGTCACTCCTCCAGGGAAAGAGCCAAGACCTGCAGAGCGTGCTTGCTGGTGGAAAATACAGAATGGGTCGTAGAAGAAGGTAGTCATAAATTCAGCTGAAGCCACGGGACCAGTTGCAGAAACTGGATATATAGTTACCTTTTGTCCTATTTGGTAAGAATGTGCTTGTTATATATATATATATATGTGATGATCATATATCTTATTATTATTTCTTATTATCTATATTATATTTTAGTGGATATTGTATTGTTCCCTTTTGAATGTCAACTGAGATATGTGTTAAGTGTTGTCATATTTAGGTTATAGATACTGAAGGACTAATTCTTCTCAGGACTTACCACTACTCTACTAAAATAATGCTTTGTTATTGCACATGAGATACTTACAACATGTTAGGTGGATTATGACCTCATATTTGCAATTGAATTTAACAGAGGCTATTTATTGGGTGTTCTTGACAAGGGGTGGACTTGTCATGGTAACTCTGGGTGTCAACTTGACTGGCTAACAATAGCAAAGGGTCTTCTGATTGGACCACCTCAACCCGGATGGCCCACCCCCAATGTGGGCTTACCTTCTGCCACAGCTAGTATTTAAGGCGCACTGCGCGGGCTGGTCCGTTTTCCTCCTGTGACTTGCTTCTCTCACCTGGTGAGTCTGTCTTGCTGCTGTGATCATCCTTTGGATCCAGCGTGTCTGGGAGCTGCGATCTCTGGATCCTTTCGTCCTTCTAGCCTAGACTGCGACTATGAGCTCCAGCTGGGACTGCATTCCCTGGATTCCCGGCCTCTCCAGTTCGGCGCTAATGTTGAGCTCCATCACGTGAGCAAATCAATAAATTGTATATAGTTATATATTCATCCTGTTGTTTCTGTTTCTTTAGAGAACCCTGACTAATACACAGGGGAATCTGACACCTTCTTCTGACCTCCGTGGCATTGCATGAAACAGGTGCACAAACCTACATGCAGACAGTACATTCATACACATAGAAAATAAATAAACAAAATTAAAAAAAAAAAAAAGAATACAATCCGTGATTGAAGATACTGCCACACTGGATTTAGAGTCATGGGAGAAAGTGAAAGTAAATGTACAAAAGGCTTATAAGCAAAAAAAAAAAAATCCCTCCAGATGGTGGGTTACTCGGGCAATTATGTGCTCAGTATTGGAAAGATTGGATGGAAAAACATGTGATATTAAAGCCTCTACAGTTGAATCCTTACATGAATATGAAATTAATGAAGATGATAAAAGGCGTGTTTTTGCTGAGAAAGCTATCATGTTCGGTGAGGTGATTCCCTCACAAGGGGTGGCTGCAGACACCTCCGGTCAAGAGTTCCCTCCACCACCACCTGAGTGGTCTACTCCCCTCCAACGTTTTCCAAATCCAGCTTCCCTGACGGCTCCTTCTGCCCCTAACCCTCCTAACACTTCTCCTCAGATAAATTTCCTTACTCATCGCCTTTTTTGAATAGCACTAAATCTGTGCTACCTCCTCCTCATGAATATCCTCCTTGGCTTGCTCTTCCAGTTTTTTTTAACCACCCACATCAAGGTATTAACTCTTGGAATGCATTGGGGTTTGATGTTATGACCAATTTCAAAAAGGCCTGCACCTTTTATGGAGCAACTTCTAAATTTAATATTGAATTCTTGAAAACCTGGGTGAATAATTGGCTCCTGCATGATTTTTCACTTTTAGCAAAAACGGTGCTTACACCTCAGCAGTTTTTACGATGGCAAATGTGGGTTTCTGATGAAGATAAGCAGGTGTTGCAAGATCAGACTTCTCATGACAATCCTTCCCATTTAACTTATAACTTGCTGACGGGTACAGGAACAGCGGCAGATACTCCATCTCAATTGGATCAAATCCAATTGCCTATGATGTACTGGATTGAGGAGGTAGCCATTAGAGCATGGGAAAAAATTGACGCAGATGCAGGTGGAGGATCTTTTGTAAAAATTGTGCAAGGTCCTTCTGAAGATTATACTCAATTTATTAGTAGATTACAAGATACTATTGAGAAAACTATAAAAGATACTGCTGTACAACAGATCCTTCTTAAACAACTGCCTTATGATAATGCTAATGAAAACTGCCAGGAAGTTATCAGACCAATAGATTCAGGAACAACTATGGACTACATGAAGGCTTATAGGAATATTGGCTCTATCAAACATAAGGCTAGAATAGCAGCTCTAGGAACTTTTGCAGTCCATAAAGCATCTAATGTTAAATGTTACAATTATGGCAAAATGGGACAATCAAGGAAGTGAAGAGAAATCCCACAGAGTGGGAGGAAACCTTCACTGCAGAAACATCTGACAAAGCATTGATTTCAAGAATATATAAACTACTCAAAAAACAAAGAAGAAAACAAATGACCCACTCAATAGATGGAGCAAAGAGCTGAACAGAGACTTCACAAGTGAGGAATTAGAGATGGTTGAGAAACATCTTAAGAAGTGTTCAACATCACTAATCATTAAGGAAATGCAAATCAAAACCACTTTAAGATATCATCTTACCCCAATAAGACTGGCTAGGATCAAGAAAACAAATGATACCAAGTGCTGGAGAGGTTGTGGGGAAAGAGGAACACTCATCAACTGCTGGTGGGAATGTAAACTAATACAGCCACTATGGAAAGCAGTGTGGAGAACCCTTGGAAGACTTGGAATGAACTTGCCACCTGACCCAGCCATACCACTTCTGGGCATGTACTCACAAGACTCACCCCACCGCAGAGATACATGCATGACCATGTTTATTTCAGCTCTCTTCACAATTGCAAGGAGATGGAACCAACCCAAATGCCCCTCAACTGACGAGTGGATAGAGAAAATGTGGTACATCTACACAATGGAGTTCTATGCAGCAGTAAAGAAAGATGACATCATGAGCTTTGCAGGAAAATGGCTGGAGCTAGAAGATATTATGCTGAGTGAAGTAACACAGTCCCAGAAAAACAAACAACGAATGGTATCCCTCATCTCTGGATGTTAGTGCCAATTACCTAGTTGTAAGTATTTCTTGTGCATGGCCCCTTGAGCTTTTGTCCAAGTAGTTTGGAGTGATGTATATTGGAAACAACAACAACAACAACAATAGAAAGGACTGCATCAAAGAACTGACTGAAACAGTGAACTTCTGCTCAAAACAGTCAACTTCCACATGGAGAATTTTGAGAAAGACTGAGAAAGAGATGAAAAGCATGTTTGGCAGAATGCATGAGCTCTGGTGGGGTGGGGGGATAGAGTGGGGGACACGGGTCTAGATTTGATAATCTTGTACAAAAAATATATGTATAATAAAAAAAAAGAAAAAAATAAGAAAGTAAGAAAAATGTTTATCTACTATTCCATCATAGTCTTTGTGTGGATTCAGGTCTCTACCTATTAGCTTCTTGGTTTCCTAAAGGACTTTCTTTCAGATTCCATATAGGATAAATTCATCTGGTGGCAATAAATTCTTTCATCTTTTCTATTTTTTAAAAAAATATTTATTTTGACTTTGTCTTTGAAAAATATTTCAGCTAGGTATATGAGTCTGACTTGAAGGGGTTTTATCTTCTTTCTGTGCTTTGAGGATATTCCACTGTCCTCAAACATGCTTCTTCCAGTATCTGTACTATGACCCTTGTCTCTGTTCTTGGGTATTTAAGATATATTTTCCTCTGGCTGCTTTTAGTAATTTTTGTTCATCTCACTTTTTAAACAATTTGATTATAATAGGCTTTAGATTATTTATCATATTACTCAGAATTGAGGCTTTTGAAACCCCCTGAATCTATGGTTTGATAGCTTGTACAAGATTTGGAGAAACTAAGGCCATTTTATTTTCAATTATTTTCTCTTCTTTTTTCCTTCCTCTAGAGACTCCACAGTATATCTGATTAAAGTTGTCCGGCAGATCAGGGATGTGCTGTTAAGTTGCTTTTTGTGATTTTATTTCTGTGTCAACTGCTGAGCACCTTACATCACCTCATTTTCTCTAACAACAATTTTGTAAGTTAGGTAACAATATGACCCCATTTAGGGCACCAAAGGTTAGATGACTTACTTAAGATTACATAGTTTTTGGAATAACAATATCGTAATTCAAGCAAAGAAATTATTCTTACCTGTTGCAAAATACAAAGCAGATACCATCTGAGGAGGGCTCTGGAAACCAAATACTGTTCTCCTTTTCTTCATTGCTTCAGAGATGTGCTACTCAACATACCTCAGAAGCAAAATATTTCAACAGTTCAAATGAATACTTTCCAAGTCTTTAACTGCTCATATCAAAATATTTCAAGTGCCTAAAACTGAATAGTATCAACAATAAGTTCCAAAGCTTCTTTAATTCCCAACCTAAGATCCATTCCAGGTCACAGGAATAGCTAAAGTCAGCACACAAACCACTGAGTTCATAGACTTTCATTTATTTTCAAATACATGAGACCCATACATTACATTCTATAGCCCATCCTCTTATTTATTAATATATATTTTGCATTTTTCCAAGGCTGAGGAAGGGATTGGTAAGTCCTAAAAGGTGTTTTGATAGGTATGGAAAGGAGTTGAACATGAGCTTCAGCATCTGTCAAATAATGACCTAAGGACCTTGTAGCTGCATTGAAAATATACTCCAAAAGTTGGAATCCAAGAGAGAAGGGAAAAAACTCAAAAGAATCAGAAAAAAGGCATAAAGGTCAATGTGTCCAAGTTTCCATTTTCCCATGTGCACCACACCCATAAAGATGGTAGAGAATGAAAACATAAACCACTCCCAGACTAGGAAGACTTTCAACCAAGTAAATAGCTTGGATGATAGAAATGAGAGTTCTGGCCAGACCAGAAGAACAGGTTAAGCAGAAGGTTACTCAAGGCAGGGCCAAGCTCCCTTCTTCAACAAGTAGTTACCAAGCATTCTTCTAGGTCATCTCCAGTTGAGAAGATATCTAAAGTGAAAATACTAAGTGATAAAGCCAACATCAAGCTTGCCTCTCTCAAAATGACCAAGTTTTTAAAAAAATTTGTAAACTTTTAATTGAACTTTTGTGTATTTCATACAGAACATCTTAAACAACTTCATACTCCCTTCCCCAACAATACTATCTCATAGCCTCCTCCATTTGACTTCATGTATTCTGTCATTTGTGTTAAAGCCTATCATTAGCTAAGTCTTTTGTCCCCAGATGTCCCTCAGTGCAAGTTCATCCACTGAGGTGTAGTCAGCCTATTTGGAGTCCCTCCTTTTAAGAATATCAGGTCTTCATCCAAGAGTAATCAGATGCCAATAGTTCTTCTGCTAAGATTGGTGCCTGCTGCCCATTTCCACAGTTCTATGCTGGGTTTCTGTCTGCTTGAGACTGCTTGGGTTTTATGCATGCTGACACCATTTTTATAAGTTCACATGAGTAAGGTCCAAGGACCCTGTAGGTCTCTATTTCCTATATGGTCATGCACATCCTTCCTAGCTCTTACAATCTTTCCACCCCCTTTTCAGCAATAGTCCCTGAGCCCTTGGTAGGTGAAGTTTAATATGGGAGTCCTGCCCAAGGACTCACACTCTGCAGATTCTTACTCTCTATGCTTTGACTATTTGTGTCCTTTTGTGCTCATTGCCCTTTGATTCATGAGGGAGCTTAGTAGATGAGAGTTGGGAGATGCATTAGTATTCTCTTGATGAGAGTTGGGAGATGCATTAGTATTCTCTTTGCCTCTTGTTCCACTATGTTCCATGAGTCTTAGGTGTAGAGGTTGCATTATAGACATGATACTTAGGCTCAGGTGATTCACAGACAATCTCTTTGTGCAACCAGTTGTTATGCAATAATACCCATCTGTTGCAAAAGAAACTTCTTTGATTAGTGGGGAATGAGATGCTTGACTGTAAATATAAAGGTAACATATTTTGCACATAGTGATTACACTTGTCTAGGGATGTAACAGTCTTGGAGTTTTCTCTAAGATCTATGACCATGTGTATTTGGTTGTTTACAGTGCCACACATGAGTTTCTTCCCATTGAGTGGGCTTTAAGTTCAATTAGGTAGCTGTTGGTTACCTCCAAGATAAAAGTGCCCCTACTGCACCAATGCCACTTGCTGTGCCTGTAATTAATGTGGTTATTTGGCCTAGAAGCTGATGTTGGAGCACTGATTTCTATCCTCCCTTGGCAGCTTCCTTAGTGTTCTCTAAAGTTATGAGAGCTGGCCTTCCATAAGATGGCTTCCAGGTCAGTTCCAGCTCCATTGTTCCAAATCATGTGCTCAAAGTATGTGCTGTCTTCAACAACAGAGGTTCTACCTTCAAGTTCTAGGAAGCAATCAAAGGTTGTGGCACTAGCCTGTGTAATTTGAAGAGTCTCTTGTCCTACTTGACCAATATCACAAAGGCAGGTTTCTCCTGTCTGGCATAGTTTCTTGTTATGTAGCCTTTAGCTATGCACATGGACTCATATAGAGATATTGTATTTATAATTTTTCAGTAGGTTTTTGAACGAATAAAATTCCCTCTGGCTTTTTACACTAGATAAGTTTTATTACAGGCTTGTGAGTAACTTTCTAATGAACAACCTCTTTGCTGGACACTTCCTGTGTATAATGGCTTAAATGTGGCTTATCTCCTCTAAAACTCATGTTGATATTGTTAGACTGAATCACATTCTTCAGCCCAGCTTTTCCTTGAATCCTTGATTCTCCTGCCTCAGCCTCTCAAGCACAGAAATTTAAAATGTGCACCACTTGACTTCTAAACCTCATCTCTACTAGCTTACTTTTATAGTGCTGGAAGAGGCTATGCATCATCAACTTTACCCAGCTGTGAATCTTGTGAACTACAGTGACAACTGGCATGGCACGGTATGCCCACCAATACAATAGTGGCACAAATACTAGGGAAGCAAACAATCACTCTTTAATTGGCTTTAAGGTCCACTTCCTAGGATGGAGTCTGTAGCTGACATTGATATTCGGCCTAGGAACCTGAGGCTAGACAGGTCACAGGACATAGGGGAGAACCTAATACTAGTTTTCTACTAAGTACTTATCGTATTAAACTGACTCCTAATGACATATTGTTATTCCCATAGATAAATACATCTCACAACTCTCATAAGAGAAGGTTCTTTATGCAGCAGATGGTGATTAACACAGAACTTCACAGTTGTCCAACATGTAAAGAACAAGAGGCTGCAGAGTGCTTATCCCTGAGTAGGACATTTATATCAAAACTTCTGCCTCCCAAAGTTTAGGGATCATTGTGGAGGAGGGAGTGGGAAGATAATAAAAGCCAGAGGTGGTGGAGGACCTCAAGGAAACAGAGTTTTCCAGCTCAATTTCTCAAAGCAGTGGTGACAACATACACGAGACACATGCAATCTCAACCCAGAAAAATACCCCCAACATAAACATGAGGAAGTGAGTAAGAAGCTTCAATCTCACCTAAGGAAATTCTGCCATGAGATAGCTTCTGGAAGGGGAAGACACAGACTCTTTCAAGCATGGTATTCTTGGTAGGTTAACTAGTCTCCAGGCTCCAGTGGATGGACCCACACTAAAGGACATTTGGAGATACAAACTAGACTCTATAGGCCAAGAGGCAATAGAGAAGGTGCTGATAGGACTGGGTATCTAAATAACATCAAATCATATTATATGAAAATTATAAAAATTCAGTTAAAAATAAAATGAGTCTATACCACTATTCCTGGCTTTTCATATTGAAATTTAATTGCCATTTTTAGATATTGAGATGAAACCACATGGGAATTTTATGAAGTGTGTTCTAGTTTGTCTTCCATTGCTGTCACAAAACACTCTGGCCAACACCAACTTGGGGAGGAAAGGGTTTATTCAGCTTACATCTCCTGGGTCACATTTCATCACTTAGGGAGCCCAAGGCGGTAACTCAGGGCAGGAACCTGGAGGCAGAAGCTGAAGCACAGGCCATGGAGGAATGCTGTTCACTGGCTTGCTCCCCTGGCTCATGCCCAGCCCACCTTCTTATACAGTACACAACAACCTGCCCACAGTGGCACAACTCATTGTGGGCTGGGCCCTCCCACATTGCTCAACCATCAAGACGATACTCCACAGATGTGGCCACAGGCAAATCCAATGCAGCCAATTCCCCAATTGAGGCTCCCTCAACCCAGGTGTGTCAAGTTGACACTAAAGCTATCCAGCACAAAATGATTAGGGCTCTGTCCTCGCAAATGAATTAATTTATATATGCAATTAATGTTTGATCAGTTGCTGAACTTATCACAAGTATGGATCTACTATAAAAGTCACTTTGGCTAAGTCTCTCAGTCACAAATTGTCTCAAAATCACTAGCAAGAATGTAACCAACATTGTGTGCTTGCTCAGCTTTGAACTAGAACTGTGAGCCAAAACTTTTGTGTTAGTCATTTTTTATATTACTGTGACAAAATTCCTCAAATAGTTTATAAGATGGAAGGGTTTGTTTTACTACACAGCATCCAAAGTATCAGTTTATGGCTGGCTGGTCCCATTGCTTTTAGGTCAGTACTCATGATAGAGGAAGCTGTTCAACTCATGGCAACCAGAAAGTAATGACAGGAAGAGGAAAGGGCTGAGGTTCCAATGTCCCCTTCAAGAGCATGTCCCCAGAGACCAAGCTTCTCTCACTAGTCCCTGTTTTTAAAACCCCACAGCCTGGGGGCATATGAGCTTCAGAGGAACATGTCCAAGCCATAACAACCAATTTTCTTCATGACTTAGACTGTGGTATTAGGTAACTAGCAATAACAAGTGGACTAAGAACTCACTCCCTTCTATATTTCATGTTCTGCCTTGTCTACTTGGCTCTGAAACTCCTGGAGTCTAGTGAATGGATTGCCTCATAGTGCTGCTTTGCTCCCTGGCATCCCCCCTGAAGGGATGCCACTCCTACATGGTCCCGTGGATGAATTACATTCCAGGGGGGTATCCCTCTCCATTCCACCTCTCTACCTCCAGTTCTGGTAACACTCCCGGTCTGTGCTCCCTCAAAATCCAGAAGTGACATACCTGTCACCAGCCCCTAGATAGCATATTCTTCCCTTGTGGCTTATATAACCCTTGTCCATATCTTTGTTAATTTTATCTTTATTAAACTACTTGAATCACCCAATTGTCTGTGATTCCTATTGAGATTCTAACCATATAACTGAGGAGAGCTGATGGGCAATGATGATTAACAAAAATCCTGTAAGTAAAAGGTAAAGCTCATTGAGAAACAAACAGTACTGTAACACAGCTGGCTTCTGTGTCAACCCAGCTTGTTCAGTGTGCTGGATAGCTTTAGTGTCAACTTGACACACCTGGGTCGAGGGAGCCTCAGTTGGGGAATTGACTACATTGGATTGGCCGGAGGCCACATCTGTGGAGTATTGTCTTGATGGTCGAGCAGTGTGGGAGGGCCCAGCCCATAATGAGTGGTGCCATCCTGGGCAGGTTGTTGTGTACCATATAAGAAGGGAGGCTGGGGCTGGAGAGATGGCCTAGCGGTTAAGAGCACCGACCGCTCTTGCAGAGGACCCGAGTTCAATCCCCAGCACCCACATGGCGGCCGAGAGCCATCTGAAACTCCAATTCCAGGAGAACTCCAGTTCCAGCAGAGTCCGACACCCTCTTCTGACCTCCGCGGCATTGCACGTCACGGGTGCACAGACTTGCATGCAGACAATACATTCATACACATACAGAAATAAAATTTAAAAAAAAAAGGGGGGGGGGAGGCTGGGCATGAGCCAGGGGAGCAAGCCAGTGAACAGCATTCCTCCATGGCCTGTGCTTCAGCTCCTGCCTCCAGGTTCCTGCCCTGAGTTACTGCCTTGGGCTTCCTAAGTGATGAACTGTGACCCAGGAGATGTAATCTGAATAAACCCTTTCCTCCCCAAGTTGGTGTTGGTCAGAGTGTTTTTTCACAGCAATGGAAGACAAACTAGAACAGAAATTGGTACCAGAAGAGTGGGGTATTGCTGTGATAGACCTGACCTTGGTGTTTTGGGGAAGGATTGTGGAGGCATTTGGAACTTTGGGCTGGGAAGATCATTGAATGCCTAAAGATCATTGCTGTGGATCTTGGAGCAGTTTTGTTGAAGGATTTGGAGGCCTGGCTTGTGAAGTTTCTAGTTTCAAAGGGAAGCAAAGATCATCAGGACTGTCATCTGGGGCTGAAGAATCAGCTGTAAGTAACAATAGACCAGCATCACTGTGGTGAAATCTTCTGGGAAGAATTTCTTCAGGGTCAGCACACAGAAACTATGTTCCTTTCCTCCCCAAGTTGGTGTTGGTCAGAGTGTTTTGTCACAGCAATGGAAGACAAACTAGGACATTCAGTATGGTTGGCATTTGCATAGCCATACTAATAATACATCCAGAAAACAGAGGAAGGAATTCGAAAGTCCTCAGACAACCAGAACTGTGGCCTTTTCAAAACTGACATTAGAGGGAACAAAAGAATCTTCTTCGGGCATTCTTTTCATTCTCAGAGTGAATCAAAATATACCACACCACCATTCAAATCTGCTTCCAAGGAGGAATACCCAACTCCAGGAAATATACTGTATTTTATGAATGGAAATATACAGATGGTAATTTTAGTTGATTATTTTCATTTATAATAACTGCCATGTATCCCTAACTCCTTGGAATTTTCCAGATCTAAATTGCTACAGCATGTTACCTTCTGTAACTCCTGTTTCTTTTCCTGTGAGGGGGTGATTATTATAACTTGCAATTCACAATCCATTATTGGCAGAAGTCAGGGCAGGAGTTCAAAGAGGCTAAACTGAAGCAGAGACCATGGAGGAAAGACATTTCCTGGCCTGCTGGGGTTCCTTTCTTGCACAGTCCAAGCCCACTTTCCCATGGTGCCACCCACAGTGGACTGGGCCCTCCTATATCAATCACCAATAAAGAAAATGCCCCCCAGTCAGAGGAAGACTCTTTGTAGCTGTCTCTAGTTTGTTTTTGTGGGAGAGTTTGTTGTTTTTATTTTTTCAGCAATACATCATTTTTTAATATTGTTATTGATTCTTTAAATTTCTCATAAAAAGTATTTTGACCATATTCAGATCTCCACCTTACTACACTCCTCTCAATTTCATGTCCATCTTAGGACAAGGGCCTTGAATCCAATCAGAATGAGGTCAGTTACTCCAATAACATTCATATTACTATTGCACTCATGAGTGCATCTTGCCAAGCCAATCATTATTGTAGCTCACAGGGTTTACAGCTGGACAGGAATGATGATTACTTTTATCTTCTGACAGCACTATGAAAGCTAGCCAGTAGAGATGAAGGTTCGAGGTCAGCACCAGCCTGATTTCTCAATGTTTATTGTACAACTCATGGTAGTGTCTTTAACCATAGCACTGGAACTGCTTAGTCAACAACTCTTAAAGAAGGAGTCCATTCCTAGCATTGCTAGCATTGGGCTTTTTATTTGTTAGTCCATTGTTTTTGGGGGGAGGGGGGTTTTATTTTATTTATTTATGTGTATGAATGTACTGTATGCATGTAGGTCTGTGCACCCACGTCGTGCAATGTCACGGAGGTCAGAAGAGGGTGTCAGATTCCCCTGGAACTGGAGTTCTCCTGGAATTAGAGTTACAGATGGTTCTCAGCTGCTATGTGGGTGCTGGGGATCGAACCCGGGTCCTCTGCAAGAACAGTCGGTGCTCTTAACTGCTAGGCCATCTCTCCAGCCCTGTTAGCCCATTGTATCTGGTAAGGGCATTATCAAACTTCCCCTCTCCCATTATGTAAGGCAATGCCCTTTAAACTCTTTTTATATCACATACACACACACACACACACACATACACACACACACATATACATATATATGGGGGGAGGGCTTCTACAGTACTAGGTTTCCATATGACTTTCTCTTTTTGTATGTGTATGAATGTACTGTCTGCATGCAGGTCTGTGCACCTGTGTCGTGCAATGCTGTGGAGGTCAGAAGAGGGTGTCGGATTCCCCTGGAACTGGAGTTAAAGATGGTTCTCAGCTACCATGTGGGTGCAGGGGATCAAACCCAGGTCCTCTGCAAGATCAGTCAGTGCTCTTAAATGCTAAGCCATCTCTCCAGCCCCTCCATATGTCTTTTTCAAAAGGCCCTTTCTGCTAGAATCCTCCCTGCACACCCTCTGCCCTTCCTCCCATCCCCCACCCCATTAACCCTTCATACTCTATTATTCCTTTTTCCCCTTTTGTATCTTTGCTTTCTACCTCCCCTCCCAGGAAGCCTCGCTACACCCATTGCCATTTATTGGGCTTTTGACCTCTCTGAATTTTCAACTTGAAAAAATGCATGTCTAAGATTTCAAAGCTAGCATCCAGCTAAAGGACAGAATATGAAGCTTTGTCTTTCTGAATCTGAAATAGATTATTCAGGATCATTGTTTCCACTTCCATCCATTTGCCTTGCAAATTTCACAATTTCATTTTTCTTATGGTTGAATAATATTGCATTGTATAAATGTACCATATCTTAGTTATCTATTCATCAGTTTTTGAACATCGTGTTTCCATCTCCTGATTACTGTGAATAGAGCAGCAATCAACATGGATGAAATGGTAAATCTGCAGTAGGAAATAGTATTCTGTGGGTTTATGCCCAAAGAGATACGTCTGGATCAGAGGGTGTGCCTATTCCTAGCTTTTTAAGGAAGCTGCACACCTATTTCCGTAGAAGCTCCCAGTTTTCACTCCCAACAGTGAACAAGTGCTCCCCTTTCCCTACATCCTCACCAGCATTTGTCATCATTCGTATTTTGAGTCTTAACCATTCTGACTGGAATAAGATGAAATTTCAAGGTAGTTTTTATTTGCATTTCCAAATAAATCTAATTATTTGCATTTTATTTGATGGCTAAAGATGCTAAACATTATCAATATTTTATTTACTATATTTTTTATTTTCTGAGTATGAGTGTATTGTCTGCATGTGTGTAAGTGCACCCATATCACACAATGCCTGAAGAGGTCAGAAGAAGGAGCCCTGGAACTGGAGTTACAAATGGTTGTTTGCTGCCACACATAGGTGCTGGGAATCAAACCCTCCTCCGTAGGAGCAGCCAGTGCTCCAGCCCAAAATGTTGAACATTTAAAAAAATATTTTTCAGCCATTTGCATTTCATCTTATGAGAACTCTGTTTAAATTGAAAAATTATCTCAAATTTCACATGGAAACATAGAAAAGCTAGGATAGCCAAAACAATCCTGAACAATAAAATGACTACTAAAGGCATCACCACCCCTGATTTCAAATTATACTACACAGCTATAGTAATTATTTTTCAAAAAAAAATTAAATTGGCTAAAAACAGACACACTGATCAATGTGTCCAAAATTAAAGACCTGGATTTGAGTTTACATACTTAGAACCACCTTTATAAAAAATAAAGGGACCAAAAACACACACTGGAGAAAATACAATATGTTCAACAAATTGAACTGCTTGAACTGGATAGCTCCATGCAGAAGAAGGAAACTAGATCCCTATTTCTCATCCCGTATAAAACTGCAAATGGATCAAAGACCTCAACATAAAATCTAATATGCTGAATATGATAGAGGAGAAAGTAGAGAATATTCTGAAACTTACAGGAAAGGGCTTTCTGAATGGGACCCCAATAGCTCAGGCATTAAGAGCAGCAATTGATAAATAGGGCCTCATGACACTTAAAGTCTTCTGTATAGCCAAAGATACGATGTAAGTGGAAAATGGGAAGTTATACTTCTGACAGAGGGTTAGTATCCAGGGTATGCAAAGCACCCAAAAAACTAAGCATCAGGAAAACAAATGACCCAATTAAAAATTGGGGCAAGGAGCTAAACAGAGTCCTCAAGTGACTTTGTACTCTTTTAGTTTTTGCCTAAATATGTGTTTTCAACTTCATATATGCAGTAGCACATTAAATGAAGTTTTCTTTTACAATGTTTCAGTTACCCATGGCCAGCTGTAAACTGAAAAAAATAATATTGTCTTGAGTTGTTTAAGAGAAAGACCACATTCTCATAGTTTCTATTATTACTATATGGTTGTAATTATTCTAGTTTGTGATTATATATTGATATTACTGCCTTATTGTGCTGAATTTATAAATTAAGTTTACCACAGCTGAAAAAAACACAATATACACACAGGATTCACTATGATCCATAGTGTGTCCCAGCTACAGGAGTTCTTGAACATCTGTGCAGATAATGAAGAAACTATGCCATTACTTCTTTTTCAGACATGGTATGGTACAAAAAGGATTAAGCTACGGTAAGAGCATAGAGAACTTTCTTCTTTATGTGTAACTTCCCTGAGCTCCAGGTTCCTTATCAGTATGTTAATGACATACCATAGTAATTAATGTCATTTGGAGTATGATTATACTCATGTCTTTATTTTACTTTTGCAAGTTCTTGAGTCACAGACTTGGCTGTTGTATGTTGTGTTCTACACAGAACAGGATAGCATGCAGAAAGACTAGTAAGGGAGAAGACTGTAAATTATTACAATGGATTAAATTTCCATTTCTAAAATACAAATATTTTTGGAAAACAAGTTTTACTTAGCTCCCTGTTGTCACCATTAGTCCAGCTAATGTGACTAATGTCACCATTAGTTCATGCTAAATACACTTACAAGTAACCCTGAACCTACTATGTCATAATAATTTCAAAGTGATTTGTCCAACTTATCCTTAGACCCACACATAAGTGAAGCTCTCACTCATCAAAGAAGCTTCTTTTTAGAGGTAGAGATAATTACAGAGACCCATAACTGATCAGAATTCAGAGAATGGGTGACTGAGAGGCTCTAGCCCCAATTTACATATCTAAAATGTAACGCCTATACCTAAGGCTCAGGTAACATAGCAGAAGTGGGACAAAAAGACTGCAAGAGCCAGAGGAACAAGAAGTCTACTGCCAGATATCTTGCAGTAGACTTCTTGTTCCTCTGGCTCTTTTCCAGACATGATAAGGATATGCGCCCATGGAATCTCAACAACGTGGTTCCCTAAACAAAGACTGCATAATGACATCACCATTGACATGGCAATGAGGATGGGAGAAATTTCACAGGGTTCCACCGGCAAATGAAAAACTATAGGTTATCAATGGATGCCAAGAGGAGGAGAATGAGTTTTCTCTAGGGATGAACTCCCCAATAGGTTGTCCAATCCAAAGTAGTCTTAAACACATGTGCATACCATCACCACTTAATGGACTCAGTAGGTTGTTTATGCAAATACACAAACACACAACAGAGACAGAGAGAGAGAAAGAGAGAGAGGGGGGGGGAGAACCAATAATAACAAGAGGTCAGGGAATTGAGAGGGAGCAGAAGGAGTATGGGAGGAATGAAAGAGTGCAGGTAGTGGAAATGTTGCAAACACTATATGAAATTCTCAAAAGAAAATACAAAATTTAAATTAAAAAGATTTCACAACAGCCCCAAACTAGGTCTTCCATCAGGTCTTCCAAGCTGTTTTATTATCAAATGCAAATTTGAGTGAACAACTTAGTCTCAAACAAGTACTGGGATTACAGATATGGACCACCATGTTCGGTTTGCTAACTCTATTTGGCATTTCTTTATTTCAGAGGACATCATACATGGAAGGGCCACCTTCCTCTCTATCCCTACATTGTCCACTTGGCTTCTCGAACTGGTCAATTGTGGAAAAGGAGGTCATTTCAACCCAGACAATGGTCTGGCAGGGGTGAACACTGGGATATAAACAGTTTGCCCTATCAACAATAGAGAAGCCCAGCTGACTGTGACATAAGCATGAGTAAGAGGAAAAAAATTCAGAAACGCAAATGCCATGCAAGATCCTGAGTGCCAGACAAAGGAACTGAGTGCCACTCAAATACAGTCATTTGCTTATCTAGCATCTCATACCTGTCCTTCCTTTGCTGCCTGTTTGCCCAATTTGTGCAAGTCCACAGGTGGAAAGTCTTCAAGGTCACCAGTCCCTATTTAAGCAGATGGGTGTAAACAAGAATGAGATCAGCAGGATGTGCAGCCAGCCACTTGTCATCCTCTCCCTTTGACCTGCTGTCCCATAGCACAGGGAGCCTCCCTTTAGACTCTGGTATCCATCTTTTCTGTACTCATTATATGTGCTGTGAAGCACAGTCGCATAACCTCTGCAGTTTAAACAATAGTCATATGTTAGCCTGCAGAGCTGAAGTGTGAGCAGAGTGACTACATCCTCTGCATATGGTCTCAAAAAGCTGAAGTTGGCCAGGCATGGTTGCTCATGCCTTTAATCCCAGCACTCCGGAGCAAAGGCAGGCAGACCTCTGTGAGTTCAAAGCCAGCCTGGTCTACATAGTGAGGTCCAGACAGCTGGGGCTACAGGGAGAGCCTGTCTCAAAAAGACAAAAAAAATTAAAAAAAAACTAGAAGCTTTTTAAGTTAATTGGTATATGGATCAGAATTATGCACCTAAGTGCATATGCTGCATCTGAATTCCAAATTGTGCTATTAGTGCTGTGCTTTCATTATGGTAGAAGGGTCTACATACCACAACTTATCCACATGTCCAACAATGGACTCCAAGAAAGTTCACAGATATGTGTACTTTGCCAAAAAGTCAAGAAAGTTTTCTTCATAGACTCATTTGGTCATATGAGATGGCATCAGGATAAGGGACATTTGGAATTACTTGGTGGAAGGACAAGATCCATTTGATTTGTCTATTGTCTCCTCAATATTAGATTATGATTAAAAACATTTTTTTCTCTTTTACAAAACTTGATGCTACTGGATTCTACTTAAATCTTGCTCATAGCCCTTGCTGTTGCTCTAATTTATTGAGGTTGCAGACTAGGGGTTTTCACATTGCCCTGAAAAATTTTTCAGCATTGGAGAAGATTAGTGTTAATGAGCTAGGACATTCATATTTGTAATACTCCATTAGCTAAAACAGTTACATGGTTACACCTATTGCAAGTGCATCAAGCAGTCACAGAAAAGTCATAGATGGTGTTAGATATTATAAATTATCCCATCAGCTTATGTGTGTCATTTGGAATTCTTTAAATCACTATATTTATGTCATATTTTTCTAATAGTCCCAAATATAAAAATAAATTTTTCCTTAGAGGAATAATGTTTCAATGAACTTTATGCTATAGAGTTATTAACCATTCATATTAATCATTTTGTGCTTAAAATTTATGATTCATATTTTAAAATTTATTTAGTGATTTTCCTGAGTATTTATGAATGTTATTTTTATGTAGAATGTCCAAAAGAACAGAAGAGGGCATAATATTGCCTGAAATTCAAGTTACAGATGGTTGTTAACCCCCATCCAGTGCTCTTAACAGCTGAATCATATCTTCAGGCCCTGGTTTCAGATTTATAATACTGTGAGGTGATTACTTGGACTCCACAAGACCTAGGGGTATATTAATTTTAATTGGCAATTTTTGCAATTTACTATAAAAGTTTCAAATGAAATATGAATATTATAAATTCAAATAGTACTTACTAGTTTTTTCTACTCGGCTGTATATTTCCATTCTATTTTGTAGTCAGAAATGAGACAGAGTTTTATATTAAACAACTGCTGAATGAATCAAAAGTTGGTTTCATAACTGCAGGGACATAAGTTTCAATATAATGTAATGAAAAAGAGAACTGTTTACAAACAGTGATTCCATAAATCAACAATTACTGGAATAACGTCTCTTAAATATTGATTTGAGAATTTTCTGTGTGTCTCTGATATGTTTGTTCTGTAAACATATATCACGGGATTGAATGTATATATTTTTTTCAGAATGGTGTAGAAACGTGAGAAAGTAGTTGGTCTCCTTAAACACATTTTTTAAAGTAGATGATGGAGACTGATTTGTAGACTAAAAATATAGCAATATATTCAGAAGTTTGATCTTTCCTGTGCTTGTTTCATGGCAATAAAATAATAATTGAAATGCTTCTGCCTTTGGAAACCAGGATCAGGACAATACACTTATAATGAAATTCACCCACCCACACTTCAGGGACGATTTTGGGATAGGGAGATGAAAGGTTGTAAGAGAAGTATAGGAGATAAATGAGCAGAATCAGAAATTATGTG
This sequence comes from Rhizomys pruinosus, assembly GCA_009823505.1. Classification (NCBI taxonomy): domain Eukaryota; kingdom Metazoa; phylum Chordata; class Mammalia; order Rodentia; family Spalacidae; genus Rhizomys; species Rhizomys pruinosus. The sequence continues at coordinate 1,741,484 of VZQC01001793.1, read as the reverse complement.
TAGATGTCTAAGGATGTAATCCTGTAAATAAGGAGAGAGATTCTCTCACAGGGATGGGATATGTGGTAGGTTAACAAGGCTCTGGTACATGGACACACACTGAAGGACATTTGGACATTTGTAGAAACAAATCAGACTCCATATTTCACTACACACACATATACACTTATATATATTTACATATATTTACATATAGACATATGTAAATAGATATAGATATAGATTTGTATAATAGAGTACATTATATTTAACAGGGGAATTTGGGGGATGGTGTGTTTAAGGGGAGGATTTCAAATACCATCAAACTGTACTGTGTGAAAAACTCAAATAGTTAAGAAAAGCATCTGTGGTGGTTTGAATGAGTGTCCCCCATATGCTTTAAGTATTCAGACATTTTGTCTCCAGTTGGTGGAGCTGTTTGTGGAATCTTAGAAGGTGTGGCCATGCTAGAGGAAGTATGTCACTGGGGGCAGACTTAGTGAGTTTAACGAGCCTTGAGGTCCCCAGTCGCTTTCTGCTTCCTGTGCTCTTTGCGAAATGTAACCCTTGGCATGCTGCTCCAGCTCCAGCCGCCATGCTTCCCACCACAATGGACTCTAATTCCCTGGAACCATCAATTGTAAGCTCAAATAAACTCTTCCTTTTATAAGTTCCTTGGTCATGGTGTTTTGTCACAGCAACAGAAAAGTGACTAATACAGCATCACACAGAGAAAGAAAAATTCATGTGACTGAAATTTGTGAACGAATTAGCCATTTTGTATTTACTCTGTCTATAGAAAATAATCAAGTTAAAATATAATTAAATATTATGAGATAAAATTCATTATTTTGAGATTTTTCTAAAATTTCAGATCTGGAATTGATTATGTTGAGGATTTTATTAGTGATCAGCATAATATCTACAGATGAAACTGAACTTACTCTCAAGACTCATTTTTGCTTTTTTTCTTTAGAAACATTTTTCTTTCAGAAAACTGCTACTTACTAGATTAAAAAGTCTAAAAAGCAAAGAAAAACTTTGAAAAGACTGAGAGAAAGATGTAGGACACGTTTGGCAGAGTGTATGAACTCGGGTGGGGTGGGGACAGGAAAAAGGGAATATGTATAAATTGAACTGAAAAATGATGTAAGATAAAGATCAAATCTGGAAACATGTAAAATTTTCAATGAATAAATAAATTAATAAAAATAGAAAGGAACAACTAAGAAAAGAGTCTGGATTTTCATGCTCAGATAGGAAAGAATTTCTACCTCTCTTTTATAAAGCAAATCTATTTTCATTCCTGTTGACAAAATAGACCCTCAGTTGTATTGTTGCAAGTCACTCTTTTCTCTTTTTTCATTGAAATTTATAATTTCATTCAGTGACATTTGAAGGTATTAGCACTCCTGCCCCATTCACACTTCAATTTACTGTCCTCTGCATAATTTAATGTTCTCTCTTTTATGTACAGCAAGGCCCATGGAGTTTAATTTGTGGCCCCATATGTCTTTCAGGATAAGCCTATCCACTGAAACCTTATTAACCTACAAGGAGACCCATCCTTGAAAAGGGCTATCTCTACTTCACAACAGCCACTGAGTGTCCAAAGTTCCTGCGGTTTGTTACTCAGGCCTCCATATGTATGTTGCCCAGTCATACTTGCCTATCTGTTCTAGATTCACTTTTGATGCTACAATAAAATACTAACAAAACTAATTTAGAAGAGGACTGCTTTTTTCTTTTAACCTCTTAGGTTACAGCAAAGAGGACCATGTCAGGAAACTCAAACAGGAACTTGGAGCAGAAACCAGTGGTAAATGCTTCTTTCTGACTCTCATGTGATGTTTACCTACCATTCTATTTTTTTAAATATTTTACGTGTATGAGGTAGGTGCACCTGTGTAATGCAACACCCCCAGAAGTTATGAGGGTGTCAGATCACTAGGAACAGGAGTACAATTTCTGTCTGCCATGTGAATTGAACCTGGTCCTTGACAAGAACAGCCAGTGCTCCTAAGTGCTAAGTCAATACTCCAGTACAGAGATAGCATCCTGCCCTTCCCCCCATGCCTAGAGAATGGTGTTGTTCACAGTGCTGTATACTCTCCTATATCAATTCTATATCATGCTAATTCCCTAACAGTAATTCCCAGGAGCCAATTTTATCTAGATCATCTGTCAATTGAGATTGAGGGTCTTTTAAATTTTTTAAAAAATTATTTATTTATTTACTTATTTATTTTTCATCTCACCATGCCAGAGGAAATTGTGGTCTATAGAATTACTATATTCTTCTTATGTATTAATTTCCTTTCCTAATTTTAAAAATCACTATGGGTATTATGAAATTGTCATCAGCTATAGAGATGGCTAAAATTCCTCCAACTGTATTTCTTGTACTCCCCACTTGACAGCAATAGTTCTCATTCCATTGTACTTCTACTATTGCAAACTTAAAACTCAAACTGAGTTAATTTAAGAGATGCAAGTAGTGACAATTTTTGCTCAATTCTCTTCTTCCAATATTCAATTCTTGTTCATGTATTCTGTGTGGAAAAGATATGATTAACACTTTGAGAAGATTATTGACAAAGTTTTACCATCAATTATAAAACCTGAAACAAAAAAGTGTTGGCTTACTGTATTATCATAGTTGTAAGAGGCAGCACATAATTTGTATTATTTGACATTTTATTTTAATTTGAATCTGTATTAGCAAGCCTGTGACACCTTGAGATCAAAGGCACTCATGAGTACTTGTGCTTCTGATACTAGTACTCATAATGTTATGGAACATGAAGCATGAGGTCTGAAACCAGGCCCTGAGATACGATGTCACTTTGGATATAAAAACAGAATGCTGTGGATAAAAAGACCAGTTCTTCTTAACTTCTGACAGGGACTAACCGCCATTATTTGTGCATGCATTCTTAGCCTATAAGGATTGTGTAGTAGTGACCAGTAGGTTTGATGTCAGCCAATCAGGCCACCTATCTGGGAAGCTGGTGTGGGGCTAGTAGGAGACCTATCAGGTTGCCAGCTGTGATATGTGGTCAGTGCCTGGGCGGGAATTAGACTGTAGTGTGCCAATCAGGCAGCAGTCTGGCATTAGACTATAGAGTGCCAATCAGGTGGCAGTCTGGAGGATCTGGGAATTCCAATAAGGCATTGCATGGTCTAGTTGCTAGATGAAAAGTTTGTCAGCATTTGGCCCCACAGTTTAGCACAGCTGCTGGTGGCTGACTTGCATCTCCCCTTTTCCCTGTAATCCAGTGGGTAGGTTCCAAGCATCCACCTCTATTTGTGTTGAAGTTACACGACAGCCTGGCACACTGTGGAAATGACCTGGCTTATTTTTAATACCTAATGATAACATCTGAATGTTTTACAGAGGTGAAACTAGTTGGAGACATACCCAACACACCTAAAGGAACAATGAAAATAAAGTAAATTCATTAAGGAGGGATACCAGAGTCAGGTATAATTGTAAAATTTTTTATTAATTTTATTTATTTCTGTATGTGTATGAATGTACTGTCTGCATGCGCGTCTGTTCACCCGTGTCGTGCAATACCACGGAGGTCAGAAGAGGGTGTCGGATTCCCCTGGAACTGGAGTTCTCCTGGAATTGGAGTTTCAGATGGTTCTCAGCCACCATGTGGGTGCTGGGGATTGAACCCGGGTCCACTGTAAGAGCGGTCGGTGCTCTTAACCACTAGGCCATCTCTCCAGCCCAGTTGTAAAATATTTTAAAATACACTTTGATACCAGTAGGGACATTGAATTGTCTATACATCGCAAAGGTATGGCGACATGGAAATTTGTGCCTGTCCTTTAGATTATTTCCTCACCTCTATATTTTGCTTTATGGTCAGGTGAGACATATGGATGGAAAAAAGCTTATGGTACCAGTTATGGACTGCTATTAATAAGGAGATGTTTTGCTAGGGGAATCTAAAATCTCCCCCAAACAAAAGCTATTTGCCTGTAATTTTGGGATGCATGCAAAAAGAGGAGGTAAGACCCTACTGTTGAAGACATGGTGTTAGCAGGAAAAGGATGTTTAGAGACCTGGAACTGCAAATGGACACTTAGTTGGTCTCCGTCGTGCCAAAGAACACCACAAAGATCACTGAAGAAAAAAAATGGTTTCCTGAGTCAAATTGACTTGTCAGACTGCATGTTATTTGCTTGGAGATGGAGCAGTTAGTGGTAGTCTGATATTAGTGCACCTCAAAGATTTAATTGGCTAGTAGCACTGAGTTCATTCCAGAAGTTCGAGGGGAGAATCTATTTCCTTGCCTTCCTATCTCAAGGAATGTATGTGGCCTATGGCCCTGCATAGCATCCTTGGTGACACTCTGTTTCCATCCCTTACTCCCCTGCCTTCAGCTTTTCTTTATAAGGACCCTCCTGTGTGTTTGTGTGTGTGTGTGTGTGTGTGTGTGTGTGTGTG
>VZQC01001793.1:1703103-1725223 GCA_009823505.1 Rhizomys pruinosus | reverse complement strand
ATGTACTGTCTGCATGCAGGTCTGTGCACCCGTGTCGTGCAATGCCACGGAGGTCAGAAGAGGGTGTCGGATTCCCCTGGAACTGGAGTTCTCCTGGAACTGGTGTTACAGACGGTTCTCAGCCGCCATCTGGGTGCTGAGGATCAAACCCGGATCCTCTGCAAGAGCAGTCGGCGCTCTTAACCGCTAGGCTATCTCTCCAGCCCCCCTAAGTTTTTTTTTAATGAAAACTAGGTATCACTAGTTCTAAGCCTTCATAATTACTGCTGCTTATATTTTTGACTTTTATTAAAATTTTTGTACAGATCGTCACAGAAAGCTTAAAGTTTGTGTAATTTTATGTATATATAAACTAGTTTTCAAAAAGTATTTTTCTTAGGATTCATTGTCAGTGCACTGCAGAGCTGAAGGTGTTAAGTGGTGGCTGTGCTGGACAGGCCTTGAGTTCCATCCATGCTGCAATAAGGGAAGAGCAAGAAGAGACAAATGTTAAGACATATGAATCTGTGTTATACATTTTTAAATGCATGTATCAATCTTTTGTTAGTTAAATATAGGTTACTTTGTGTGCTTTATGGAGTTGAGTAACTTTTAATAGTAAAGCAGTTGTCAGTTACTTAAAAGAAAGACTTCAAGTACTGTACTGAACAAGAATGAAAAGAAAGGAAATCATGTCTTGTTCCTGATTTTAATGGGAATTTTTTTTTAGTTTTTCTCCATTTAGTATGATGTTGGTTGTGGGGTTTTGTATATTGCATTTATTCTGTTGAGATATATGCCCGTAATCTTAGATTCTCTATGACTTGTTTTTTAATTTTATTTATTTTTGTATGTGTATGAATATACTGTCTGCATGTAGGTCTGTGCATCCGTGTCATGCAATGCTGCAGAGGTCAGAAAAGGGCGTCAGATTCCCCTGGAACTGGAGTTAAATGTAGCGCCTGTTCTACTGCATTACCCAAAGGGTCAGGTGAGGGGCTGAAGATTTAAAGGAAGACAAGATAGTGGGTCATTCATGCTGAGAGAATGCCAAATGCCGTTTATTGAAGAGACAAGGGAACCTTATATACAGGCTTACAGCACAAGTGAAGAAAACCAGGCTCAGAAGTTCATGCTCCCAGGAATAGGTGGTTCTCTGGCATGGGTAGAAAACAGGAACTTGTGGTCAGGCCTTCTCAGAAGGAGGGTAACAAGATGTTCCAGCAAGATAAGCGCTTGGTCAACAAGCTGGTCAGCAGATCCCCTGGTGTCCAGGACTCAACAGGTCCCCCTTCTTTATATATAAATGAGTATCTGTCTTAGGTTGCCCAGGAGGTTGACATCTATCTTACGCATCATCGAATAGCCTGCCCAGGCCCTGCAGACCTTCTGTCTTAGGTTGATAGACATCCCCCAGGTCTTACCCATCATTGATCACTCATCTGTACTGCATGCTCAACCATACCTGAGCAGTGGGGTTTTCTGCTGCCAAAGAAAGCATGAAAGTGGTGCTGGGCTTGTTGCCTCCCCATACGGCAAAGGCAGACCAAGGCTAGGGTAGCGGTACCCAGGGTTATCAGGCCTAGGGCCAGTGTCCTGCTCCATTCCTTAATTAATCTACCTGCTGATTGCAGACCTGTAAGAGTGCATCCCCCGCCAATGGAGGCAGCTTGGTCTCATTGATCTTGATAATTTCATTGGTCATCTGGTAAAATTAGAATTCCAAGGTCCAAGAAGGTAGCTGTTTAATTTTTAAACTTCTAGGGAGGCATTGCACACCTTGGCAGGGGTGACACAGATATGTGAAAAAAGAGGCGTACACGACACCATGTGGGCCTCCCATAACAAATCTATTTGCTCCTATAAAAGGGTGGTTTGTTGTTTGAGATTTGAGATGCCCAATTGGATCAAGGAATTAATATTATTCTGTGTGCTGAGGGCAGCAGCAACTTCCCCCAATAGCTTATCCACTGTGCTTGCTGTAGCAGCTGAGTGGGACAGGGCAATGCCAGAGGCCATAGCAGCAGCAGCAGCAACTGCTGCAATGGCTGAGAGAACAGCTACAGTAGTGCCAAAGTCTCTTTTTGACAAGTGAGAACAAGGTGATTTTCTCCTGTGTGGCAGACCGGCATGGGAACTATACCCAGAATGCATACCAACAATGCTGATTCCTCATTATTCCAACAGCTTCTCAAGCGGCATACCTGGTGGGAACAATTAAGAACTTCTCCCAAGAGAGGGACATTAACCACGTACAGCAGACTCAATAATTTTATTTTTGCTACATGGGGTGTAGTGAAAGTGTAAAGAGTCCTCAAAAGTCGAAGAGGTATTCCAAGGGGTAGTCTGATTAAAAAAAACCATATCATGTGCTACCAAGGGGACAGCATCTAGGCATGCATATGTAGCTGAATGGTCCAAGCCAACATCTGGGCCCAGGGCAGGGCAGTGGCACAGCCCCAATAATATTGGAGTCTCGATTAATGGGGCCCCAAGTATTGCAGAGGCCAACAACAGAAGCATTGGTAGCACTGGGAGAAAAATCTGCAATAGACCAATTGCTAAGAATTATACGATTACCTAGAAAAGATGAGGTATGATTAATGGAGGATTCATTTAAGAACTTAGTAAAACATAGGGTATCTCTCAAGTGAAAGACCGTTGTTAGATTGGCCTCCTCAAGATACTCCAAAATGGCAGCCTTTTCTAGGCTGAGGTTGGTACTAAGGCAGGCCATACCAGACTGTGGATCCCCACCAGCATCAGAATCGGAGGATTCTTCATGAACGCCCAGAACGTCTCCTGCCGACTGAGGTGAATCATCAATAACAGGACACACACATCACTCAGGCACCCATATCGGACTTTTGCCATCTCATGGGAAAACACAAATGGACCCTCGGACCCATACCAAAACCGGATCTGGTCCTTTCCAGAGGCTGGTAGAGAGTTCCTTCCATTTTACCAGTGGCTTATGTTGTATAGGGGTTAGCCAGTGATGATCTGCTGCTGAGCAACCATGGGAATCCACAGTCAAAAAATTTTAAATGTAAAGTATAAGAGATATGGTAGAATGGGGGGGACAGAGGTGACTCCATAGGTCCCCTCTTTTCACTTTAGTAAGAAGCATTTTTAAAGTGTGGTGAGCTCATTCCACAATAGCCTGCCCCTGAGGATTATAAGGGATGCCTGTTTTTTGAGTTATGTCAAATTCCTGGCAAAAATGTGCAAACCCCACACTGGTGTAAGCAGGGCCATTATCAATTTTATATTGTCTTGGCACTCCCATATAGGCAAAGGCTTGTAAACAGTGTGCTTTAACATCCTTTAGTTTTTCCCCTATATGAGCGGAGGCAAACATTAAGTGGGAATAAGTATCTACAGAAACATGTACAAGCTGAGCTTGCCAAAGGCTGGTACATGAGTTACATCCATCTGCCAGATAGGATTTGGTGTAAGACCTTTAGGAATGACTCCCCAATGTGGAGCCAGAAGAAATTCAACACAAGTAGGACAATTTTTAACAATTTGTATTGCTTGATCTTTAGTTACACCAGTGTGAAAGTGTAGGGATCCTGTACTCAGATGAAAGCGGTGATGTTAAGATTGTGCCTTAGTAAAAGCTGGTGAAGAAACAACAATTTCAGTGACTTGAGTAATTTTATCTGCCAGTTAGTTTCCCTCACTAAGGGGTCTGGGCAAAGGGGTATGGGTTCTAAGATGACCTACAAAAACAGGCTTGTCGCGCTGCCAAAGCAAGCCTTGTACTTGTAAAAGATGTGCATGAATTTTGGATAAAGGGACAATGTAGGCCACCATCTCTAAAGGGTGGACAGCCTGGGCCACATATTGGCTGTATAAACATTTAGTGGCTCCTTTGGGAAGAGCTGTAAGGCCATGATTTATGGCTTGGACCTCTGTCACTTGGGCAGATCTTGTGTCTACCTTGGCTCTCTTAACTATTGGATATGACACAACTGCAGCAATACCATGTGATGAGCCATTGGTAAAGACAACCCGACCTTGGGGAATAGGTTGGAAAACCAAAATCTTAGGGAAAATCAAAGGATGCGTTTTTTAAAAATTAACGTAATTATTAGGAGGATAATGATTGTCAAAATTGCTTTGAGTAGAGGATAGGAAAATAGCCCAATCATTATTATTATTTTGAAGCCAGTCAATTTGATGGCAAGACAAAGGTGTAACAATACAGTCTGGCTCTTTGCCAAAGGTCTGTAAACAAACCTTTTGCACTTTAAGGAGGAGAGTAATCATCGCCTGAGGGTAGGAAACCACAATTTTGGACTGGGATGCTTGGGAATGAACCCAAAGAATGGGTCCTTCTTGCCAGAACACTCCCATAGGGGCATGTGTGGAACAGAATATTAACAATTTTAAAGGCTTAGAATAATCCACATAGTTTAAATGAGCCTTTTCAAGAGCCTTTTGAATGACTTGAATACAGTTGCACCCTGCCCTGGTGAGGGCTCGAGGGGAGGTCGGATCTGAATCCCCTTGCAGGATGTCAAAGAGGGGTCAGAGTTGTCCTGTAGTTATGCCTAAGCTGGGCCTAATCCAATTGATATCCCCCCAAAATTTTTGAAAATCATTTAAAGTTTGTAAGGTGTCTAACCTAACTGAAATTTTTTGAGGGTGTACCCCATTGTGGAGCAGTTGATGTCCCAAATATTGGTATGGAAAGTCTTTTTTTACATTTTCATGGGCAATTAGTAAGTTGGCTAGCTTTAGAGCATCTTGAAGATCTCCCACAGCAGATAGTAATAGGGCCTCCTGCTCCGCAGCCAATAGTATATCATCCATATAATGAATTATATACAGCTGAGGATACTTCCTTTGAATGGGTTCTATGGTTAAAGATAAATAAACTTGACATATGGTAGGGCTGTTGGCCATACCTTGTGGCAGAATGACCCAGTGATAATGCTTGTATGGCTGCTGCAGATTTAAGGAGGGAATACTGAAGGCAAAATGCTGACAGTTGCCAGGATGCAGGGGAATAGTAAAAAAGCAATCTTTCAAATCTATAACTACCATATGCCAATCTTTAGGGATGGCCACTGGGGTTGGCAATCCTGGCTGAGTGGCACCCATGAGGACCATGGTTTTATTTACTTCTCTCAGATCCTGTAACAATCTCCATTTTCCAGACTTTTTCTTAATGACAAAAATAGGAGTATTCCAAGGTGAGGTTGAAGGGACAATATGTCCAGCATCTAACTGTTCCTGAACTAAAGCATGGGCAGCCTCCAATTTTATTTTGGAAAGGGGCCACTGTTCTACCCAAATAGGGTCATCATTTTTCCAGGTAATGGGAATAGGAGATATTTTTGGAGACTGTTGAACAATGGCCCCTGTTAAAAATGCCCTAACCCCCGTTTATCTCCAAGGAGTCTTTTCTCTAGGGATTTATCAGACACAGGTTGTGGGTCCCCTTGTAGATCCTTTCCGAGGCCTTTGCCTGGGCAAAACCCTTGTTCTTTAAGCATTTTTTGAATGGGCTGAATGGTTAATACAGCCCCCATGGCTTCCAAGATGTATCTGCCCCAAAGGTTAACAGGGATGTGGGGCAAGACAATGGGTTGGAATATACTGGAATGGCCCTCTTCATCTTTCCATGGCAATAGCCGAGTACTTTTAAGAGGCGCCCATGCTGTCCCTACACCTCATAAGTTTGTATTAGATTATTGGAGGGGCCAGGCCTTTGGCCAGTGACTAAGAGAGATTACAGAGGTGTCAGCCCCTGTGTCTAGGAGCCCCTGGAAGGCCCTTTCTTCAATGATTAATTTTAGCACGGGCCTAGTCTCCAGGGTAGATATCCAGCAGGCCATTGGTCCTGTAGATCCACAACCTCCTTCTGCCCTGATGGGTCTTAGAAAGGGGTTATTGGTTTTAAATTTTTGTAACAAAACTTACTGAACAATCCTAGCTCCCTGAGGTATCACTGTGACTCCTTAAGCGGCTTCCACCATGATTTTAATCTCTCATAGAGTGTCCTCGTCAATTACTCAGGGGATGACTCTGATTCCCTGAAGCAAGGCATTACTCCTCACCAGTATTATTCCAACAGAACCCAGCGGCAAGGGCCCTTTGACTCCTGTATTTAAAGCCTGGGGTCCCATCTGGGGAGTTAAAATTGCTCAGGTGGTGGTACAGAGGTCCAATCCTGTGCTTCCTGCAGTGCCTCTGACAAGGTCCTGGACACGAAGGGGTTCCTTTGAGGAACAAATCAGATAGGATGGGGAACAGGTGTATCCAGGGCTCTCTACACCTAATTGTAAGGGGTCTGGAGCAGACCCCACTTCCCGTTTCCCAAGGAAGGAAGGGGGTTGCNAATGTTTAAAAAAAATGTTTTAATGCATAACTGAATTGACTTTCAATACAATAACTGTTGGGATAAGGTACCACAAATGTCTCTATCTATATTTTTTCCGTGCTATACAATATCACTTGTAACATTTTTTCCTTTACTTGTAGGACAAATTAGGCATCTGTAGATCAAAACATAAAAATTTAAAAAAACAAAAAACAAAAATATGTAGGTGAAGGTTTATTGTGTTATTATTGATTTATTAATATCATTAACTTTTCTGCCTTCTTAGAGGTAGTTTGGTTCCAAACCGTTTTTGGATCAAAAATTTTTCTCCCAAATCCGTTCAATTTGTAGCACACCGTTCATGAAGAAACTACACCAATGTTGGAGGTTCCAGATTTGTGTGATGAATTTTCGCCACTTTAACAAAGGTGAATAGCGATCAAGCCCCCATTAGCACGCTATACTCAAATCGTAGCCAATCGACACAAGGATGTTCTACTCAATCTTCATAACATCGGCTGTGCAGGATGGACTGGGAAATTCCAGCAGAGAGGCGGCTTTCGACCCTATTCATACGGCACATTTAAAAAGGAACACACAAGTAAACCCCAGCCTCACGAATCTAAGAGCACAACATTGAGTCACCAGCACACCCTTGAATCATCTTCCTTAATTATCTATAATTGAGGAAAAACAACTGTTTATATGAAGTGGCTTATATGACAGATTTATCCACTCATCCAAGATGATTCTGGTATTTGAAATTTCTCTTAAATCTCAAGAGTACCATCTCCAATTATATATAAACTTAAATAGGAAAATCTTTCACAAGACGCAAAAAACAATGAATAGTAGGATTGATACATGCAATTCATTGTCTTTCCTAACACTGCTATATCTTTAGAGAAGAGTCAAAGACACCTATAATAGGTTCGAACCCTTGTGACTTTATTTAACCCAAACAAATATTTAACTCACATCAAGATTAGAAGAAAAATCCTTTGATATCACAGACCTGTGTAAAAGTTAAAGCAAAATTAATACCTGAATTAATCAAGGAAGAGCCCACTCACTTCGATAACCCAGGTCGAGTTCTTAATGCGAGAATGGAATAACTCACTATGCCTAGAATGGTACACAAAGGGTGAAGAGTATTCCTATTAGTCGCTGATGGGGAGATACACCATGCCACTCAACAAAAGTTAACTATGGATTATGGCCCCTTGCCTATCCATAAAATGGGATATCTCTGCGCAAGGTAGGAACACAGTCGGTAAGTTCTTCGCTAATTCTGATTGCACTAAAGACACGTGAGCGTGTATTCTCTCAACATAAGGCATCAGCGCAAAACGTCTCCCGTATTAAACACTGTATATTCTAGACCACTCACTTATCTGCTAAAGCTGTGCACAAGTATTGGCACCTCATGAAATGAACTCAGAGGTTTGTTATAATCCCAAATCGCAGGCCAAGTTCTGACCTGCTACGTAATTACAAAATATTGTGTAACTCCTTTGATCAATTGTCAAGACTTCTATCTTGTCCGCATTTCATTCACTATTCTATCCTCAGATTCTGTTCCCTGTAAAGATATGATACGTGCCATTTACAGTTTGTGTCATGCCTACATAGTTGTATCAATAAATATATCTTCCAATTAAAATACTAAATTTAGGACTATTGCTCTCTCCTTTGGAGAAATGATTATTAATCATTATGGCTTGATGCACACCAAACTAGCTTAAGCATCTTTCAAAGTTGAGCACTTAGCGTAAGAATAATTAGCATACATAAACCACAGTAAGAACTCGTCACACTTTATAAAGAACCACAGTTTGTGGATTAAACATATCATCCAAAAATCTGTGTCGTGCTCACAGCTTAGATTAATCGCATAAATAATAAATTAGTTCAAGTGCCTGTACATAACTAATAATGCTTGTGACTTTGATCTCTCAGTAGGAATTAAAGAGTATCCAGCTAAGAACTGGACTTATTACGCTGTCAGCTCACCACTTGAAGTGGAAACACATTACCTTCGTTATATATGACTAGATTGGTCAACAATAGACATTCTACAGAGAAAAACACGACACTGATTGTTGGACTTTTGCTACCTCACTTGTCGCCCCTTTTCCAGAACGCCTATCAAGGGAAGCATACTTCTGCGCGCAAGAGGTAGCGCCATCAATGGTACGACCTCATGTTAGCTGGCTTTTTGTGGAGAGATTGCGGTGAATCGTGAGACTACACAGCAATATACACGGGACTCTTATTTAATCAACATGCTTGTGCATGCAAGCTTCTCCAACAGGACTATATGGAACCTTGGTTTGTTCAAAATATGAACATAGATACTTGCTAAATGGTTTTACATGAAGAATGTGGCTTACATTCATTGCTTATGCTTGACAATCAGTTTACTTCATGGTTGGGGTTTTTGGATATTATCTGACCTTAGTGGTGAAAATAGTTTTAGGTCTGACCTGTCCCCACTGCCTAGTCGGCTCACCCTCCATACAGGGTCTTGAGCAGCTGGCCTATCCTCTCATTATCATTTATTTAATTCCTTATATCTATTATTTATTTCCATTTTTGTCACTGTTGCACTTATGAATGTATCTTGCCTCTTCAACACCTTAGCAGAAGTCTGTGCAATCCCCGTAGATCGTCGCAACTCGCCAACTGTTATTGCAGGTCATTTGAAGAGGTATTAGATAGTCGGATAAAACTCAAACACCTGGTAAAAGGATTATCCTTTGGAATCTGTGAATGTTTAACAGAATCGTGTTTCCCTTTCAGTCTTTTCCGCCATACAGTTGGGCTCGCTCGAGAGAGCTTCACAACCCACATGATCCCACTTGCTAGAGCAGTCACTGTCAAACGCTTTCTCCTTAATTCTCTGCTATAATCCTCCTCCAGCCCCAATTTCTAAGTCCAACTTCTTTTTTTTCTCAATCTGAACAACTATGGTACACTAGTTTCTCAAAAGACCTCACCATTCCTATTAAATAAGTTGAACTTTCAAGACAGTCAATCCCAGCCAATCACTTGTTTAACTCAAACCGAGCGCTATTAATTTATTTTTGATTCTTTAGTATGTAAAAAATTTTTGAAGTACAAGAAAAGTCACAGCAAGCCAGCTTAGATAGTTGTAGCCTGATAACATTTTTATTGATTAGTATTTCCATTTTAACGCAATAGCCATATGCTTGTTCATTACCATGTAATGTCACTAATTTATCCTGTCTAGGAGTAACTTCCATTTGTCCAGTGCCATCTCGGATAGCTTCGCAATTGGATGTTAAGTTGGTGGTGCTAGCTATCTGGACGCAGTGTCCTTGCGCTAGATTTCTTACCAATCCACACTAAGACACTTCGAGCAATTATAAACACGGGAAGATTGAGCAAGATTAGAACAATGAACATAAATAGTTGTTGTTATAAGATCTGTTACCTTTTATTATCCATTGCACACATGTGTCTATGGTATCCATATTCTAAATGCATGTAGCAATCTTATTGTTAGTTAAATATATGGTTCTAGTGTTAGTGATCAATAGTTAATGTGAGTTTGTAAGTAATTCGTTTTAATAGTACAAACGTCACAGTTGAGTTAGCTATATAACGAAATGACTTCAGTACACTGTAACTGAGCCAACCAACGAGCATCGCATCACCAAAGATTATAAGCAAATTTCATCTCCTTGTTCTCTTCACTGATTTTAATGTGTGATAGGTTCTTTCACGTTTTTTCATTCCATTTTACGCTCTTATTCCGATAAATGTTTCGTGTTTCGCTCTTCGGGCTTTTTGCACTTTATATTGCATCTCTATTTTCTTGAAGGGTAGAGAGATCACTGCAAACAAAAATGGAATGGGCCTTCCTCTTAGCATTTATTTGAAACTTGGAAAAATAACAATAAGTTGCCAACGTAAGATCTCTGTATACGCACTATCCACTAACTTGAACGTTCTGTATTTGGTTTAATGACACATTCTATCATATTCACTGTTTTAGGAGTATCTGGTGAGTGAAATATAAGCTCTTTTAGTGCATGTAGGTCTCGTATTTTATGACCGTGGATCCATGAAATTGCTGCGAGATTGAGTCAGAGAACGTGGCTGTCAGATTCCACTGGTTACTGGAGTTTAATTGTTAAAGCGCCTGTTCTAAATTCCTGAAAGTCTGACATTCAACCAACAGCGCGTTACAGGTGAAATTGTGGCTGCAAAATTACTCACAAGGAAGACACACAGATAGTAGGATACAATGTCATGCCATTGCAGTAAGTCTGAGATTACCCAATGCCGTTTATGTGCCACCAGAAACGCTGGACTTATGACTGCATGGCATTGAAGGACAGCAACACAAGTGAAGAGAAATTCACTCGGGGGCTCATGAGGGAGTTCACGTCGGCTCGCCCCCAGACGGACACACGAGATGGTCCTCCACTGGCTGGGTAAGCAAAGAAACGCAAGAAACACTCTAGACTCTGTGAGTCGAGTGCACGTTCTTGCATAAGAAGAGATGGCGTGGAACAAGTGTTCCAGCGAGATGCTACAAAGACACGCTTTATATGGCAACAAACAAGCGTGACGTATAAAGAGGAAGGGAACAGGATACCTACCTGCTGGTAGTTCCAGGACCCAACAGATTCCCCCTTCTTTATATATAAATGAGTATCTGTCTTAGGTTGCCCAGGATGTTGACATCTATCTTACCTGTCATTGAATAGCCTGCCCAGGCCCTGCAGACCTTCTGTCTTAGGTTGATAGACATCCCCCAGGTCTTACCCATCATTGATCACTCATCTGTACTGCATGCTCAACCATACCTGAGCAGTGGGTTTTTCTGCTGCCAAAGGGAACGCATGAAGTGGTGCTGGGCTTGTTGCCTCCCCATACGGCAAAGGCAGACCAAGGCTAGGGTAGCGGTACCCAGGGTTATCAGGCCTAGGGCCAGTGTCCTGCTCCATTCCTTAATTAATCTACCTGCTGATTGCAGACCTGTAAGAGTGCATCCCCCGCCAATGGAGGCAGCTTGGTCTCATTGATCTTGATAATTTCATTGGTCATCTGGTAAAATTAGAATTCCAAGGTCCAAGAAGGTAGCTGTTTAATTTTTAAACTTCTAGGGAGGCATTGCACACCTTGGCAGGGGTGACACAGATATGTGAAAAAAGAGGTGTACAAGACACCACGTGGGCCTCCCATAACAAATCTATTTGCTCCTATAAAAGGGTGGTTTGTTGTTTGAGATTTGAGATGCCCAATTGGGTCAAGGAATTAATATTATTCTGTGTGCTGAGGGCAGAAGCAACTTCCCCCAATAGCTTATCCACTGTGCTTGCTGTAGCAGCTGAGTGGGACAGGGCAATGCCAGAGGCCATAGCAGCAGCAGCAGCAACTGCTGCAATGGCTGAGAGAACAGCTACAGTAGTGCCAAAGTCTCTTTTTGACGAGTGAGAAGAAGGTGATTTTCTCCTGTGTGGCAGACCGGCATGGGAACTATACCCAGAATGCATACCAACAATGCTGATTCCTCATTATTCCAGCAGCTTCTCAAGCGGCATACCTGGTGGGAACAATTAAGAACTTCTCCCAAGAGAGGGACATTAACCACGTACAGCAGACTCAATAATTTTATTTTTGCTACATGGGGTGTAGTGAAAGTGTAAATAGTCCTCAAAAATCGAAGAGGCATTCCAAGGGATAGTCTGATTAAAACAAACCATATCATGTGCTACTAAGGGGACAGCATCTAGGCATGCATATGTAGCTGAATGGTCAAGGCCAACATCTGGGCCCAGGGCAGGGCAGTGGCACAGCCCCAATAATATTGGAGTCTCGATTAATGGGGCCCCAAGTATTGCAAAGGCCAACAACAGAAGCATTGGTAGCATTGGGAGAAAAATCTGCGATAGACCAATTGCTAAGAATTATACGATTACCTAGAAAAGATGAGGTATGATTAATGGAGGATTCATTTAAGATCTTAGTAAAACATAGGGTATCTCTCAAGTGAAAGACCGTTGTTAGATTGGCCTCCTCAAGATACTCCAAAATGGCAGCCTTTTCTAGGCTGAGGTTGGTACTAAGGCAGGCCATACCAGACTGTGGATCCCCACCAGCATCAGGATCGGAGGATTCTTCACGAATGCCCAGAACGTCTCCTGCCGACTGAGGTGAATCATCAATAACAGGACACACACATCACTCAGGCACCCATATCGGACTTTTGCCATCTCATGGGAAAACACAAATGGACCCTCGGACCCATACCAAAACCGGATCTGGTCCTTTCCAGAGGCCGGTAGAGAGTTCCTTCCATTTTACCAGTGGCTTATGTTGTATAGGGGTTAGCCAGTGATGATCTGCTGCTGAGCAACCATGGGAATCCCACAGTCATAAAAATTTTAAAAATGTAAAGTATAGAAGATATGGTAGAATGGGGGGGACAGAGGTGACTCCATAGGTCCCCTCTTTTTACTTTAGTAGGAGGCATTTTTAAAGTGTGGTGAGCTCATTCCACAATAGCCTGCCCCTGAGGATTATAAGGGATGCCTGTTTTTTGAGTTAATGTCAAATTCCTGCAAAAAATGTGCAAAACCCCACAACTGGTGTAAGCAGGGCCATTATCAATTTTATATTGTCTTGGCACTACCATATAGGCAAAGGCTTGTAAACAATGTGCTTTAACATCCTTTATTTTTCCCCTGTATGAGCCGAGGCAAACATTAAGTGGGAATAAGTATCTACAGAAACATGTACAAGCTGAGCTTGCCAAAGGCTGGTACATGAGTTACATCCATCTGCCAGATAGGATTTGGTGTAAGACCTTTAGGAATGACTCCCCAATGTGGAGCCAGAAGAAATTCAACACAAGTAGGACAATTTTTTAACAAATTTGTATTGCTTGATCTTAGTTACACCAGTAGTGAAAGTGTAAGGATTCCTGATACTTCAGAATGAAAGCGTGATGTTTAAGATTTTGTGCCTTAGTAAAAGCTGGTGAAGAAACAACAATTTCAGTGACTTGAGTAATTTTATCTGCCAGTTAGTTTCCCTCACTAAGGGGTCCAGGCAAAGGGGTATGGGCTCTAAGATGACCTACAAAAACAGGCTTGTCGCGCTGCCAAAGCAAGCCTTGTACTTGTAAAAGATGTGCATGAATTTTGGATAAAGGGACAATGTAGGCCACCATCTCTAAAGGGTGGACAGTCTGGGCCACATATTGGCTGTATAAACATTTAGTGGCTCCTTTGGGAAGAGCTGTAAGGCCATGATTTATGGCTTGGACCTCTGTCACTTGGGCAGATCTTGTGTATACCTTGGCTCTCTTAACTATTGGGTATGATACAACTGCAGCAATACCATGTGATGAGCCATTGGTAAAGACAACCCGACCTTGGGGAATAGGTTGGAAAACCAAAATCTTAGGGAAAATCAAAGGATGCGTTTTTTAAAAATTAACGTAATTATTAGGAGGATAATGATTGTCAAAATTGCTTTGAGTAGAGGATAGGAAAATAGCCCAATCATTATTATTATTTTGAAGCCAGTCAATTTGATGGCAAGACAAAGGTGTAACAATACAGTCTGGCTCTTTGCCAAAGGTCTGTAAACAAACCTTTTGCACTTTAAGGAGGAGAGTAATCATCGCCTGAGGGTAGGAAACCACAATTTTGGACTGGGATGCTTGGGAATGAACCCAAAGAATGGGTCCTTCTTGCCAGAACACTCCCATAGGGGCATGTGTGGAACAGAATATTAACAATTTTAAAGGCTTAGAATAAGCCACATAGTTTAAATGAGCCTTTTCAAGAGCCTTTTGAATGACTTGAATACAGTTGCACACTGCCCTGGTGAGGGCTCGAGGGGAGGTCGGATCCGAATCCCCTTGCAGGATGTCAAAGAGGGGTCAGAGTTGTCCTGTAGTTATGCCTAAACTGGGCCTAATCCAATTGATACCCCCCAAAATTTTTGAAAATCATTTAAAGTTTGTAAGGTGTCTAACCTAACTGAAATTTTTTGAGGGTGTACCCCATTGCGGAGCAGTTGATGTCCCAAATATTGGTATGGAAAGTCTTTTTGTACATTTTCAGGGGCAATTAGTAAGTTGGGTAGCCCTAGAGAATCTTGAAGATCTCCCACAGCAGAATATAACAGGGCCTCCTGCTCCACGGCCAATAGTATATCATGCATATAATGAATTATATACAGCTGAGGATACTTCCTTTGAATGGGTTCTATGGTTAAAGATAAATAAACTTGACATATGGTAGGGCTGTTGGCCATACCTTGTGGCAGAATGACCCACTGATAATGCTTGTATGGCTGCTGCAGATTTAAGGAGGGAATACTGAAGGCAAAATGCTGACAGTTGCCAGGATGCAGGGGAATAGTAAAAAAAGCAATCTTTTCAAATCTATAACAACCATAATGCCAATCTTTAGGGATGGCCACTGGGGTTGGCAATCCTGGCTGAGTGGCCCCCATGAGGACCATGGTTTTACTTCTCTCAGATCCTGTAATAACAATGCTCATTTTCCAGATTTTTCTTTAATCGACAAAAAAGGGGAGTGTTCCAAGGTGAGGTTGAAGGGACAATATGTCCAGCATCTAACTGTTCCTGAACTAAAGCATGGGCAGCCTCCAATTTTATTTTGGAAAGGGGCCACTGTTCTACCCAAATAGGGTCATCATTTTTCCAGGTAATGGAAATAGATATTTTTGAAAATTTTGGAGACTGTTGAACAATGGCCCCTGTTAAAAATGCCCTAACCCCCATTTATCTCCAGGGAGTCTTTTCTCTAGGGATTTATCAGACACATTGACGGTCCATTTCAGTTAAATCGCTACTGTATCTTCTGGTCGTGGATCCTCTTGTAGATCCTTTCTGAGGCCTTTGCCTGGGCAAAACCCTTGTTCTTTGAGCATTTTTTGAACAGACTGAGTGGTCAATACAGCCCCCATGGCTTCCAAGATGTCTCTGCCCCAAAGGTTAACAGGGATGTGGGGCAAGACAAAGGGTTGGAATATACTGGAATGGCCCTCTTCATCTTTCCATGGCAACAGCCGAGTACTTTTGAGAGACACCCATGCTGTCCCTACACCCTGTAAGTTGGTATTAGATTCTTGGAGGGGCCAGGCCTTTGGCCAGTGACTAAGAGAGATTACAGAGGTGTCAGCCCCTGTGTCTAGGAGCCCCTGGAAGGCCCTTTCTTCAATGATTAATTTTAACATGGGCCTAGTCTCCAGGGTAGATATCCAGCAGGCCATTGGTCCTGTAGATACAAAACCTCCTTCTCCCATGATGGGCCTTAGAAAGGGGTTGTTTTGGATTCTGGTCAATTCTGGCTGTTTTCCTTTCAGGGCTGACAGTTTGTCCAGAAATAAACTTGTCGATCCTATTAATGAAGCACAAGCATAGATATATAGGTATTTAAGCAGCCATAATAGTTTATGGTAGGTTACTTTGGCATGGACACATATGTTTGGATGAATATGTTAATCCATGAATTACATTTTTACCCGCTGATAAATATGACAGGGTCTTACTGTGGCTTATACATCTCCTAACCACTGTGAGGATCAGGCTTGTGGCATCAAGCCATGGTTATTCCTCCAAGGAGAGAAAGCCAATAGCCAATTAGATTTGGGATATACAGGCACATGAACAGCTCCAGAGAGAGAGGACAGTTTTACTTCTCATCCACCTGTGCCCCTTTTCTAAGCCTAGGGAACAATCTGCGGAAGAGGGGGCGTGGTAGAATGTAAAGGCTGCGATTGGGGTGAACGGTGAAACTACAGCGATGTAGTCTGGACACTCATTTGATCAACTTGATTGAACAAACAACCTGTCACCCCCCACTGAATGGTGGGACTGTGGGGGTTTGGGCACAACAGTCTGTAGATTGGTTTTGCACGAAGGATGCTTATACTCATGGATTATCACTTATAGCTAAAAAAGGAAGAAAAAAAACCTGAAAGATGCAGGACAGTTATGGCAGAATACATGATCTGGGATGGGATGGGGTGGGGGGGAAGGGAAAGGGAAATATGCCTGATCTGAATTGGAAAATGATGTACAAAATGCACAAACCATCAATAAAAATTAAATTAAAAAAATACCTATAAAAAAAGAAAGGGGTTGTTGATTTTAAATTTTTGTGACAAAACTAACTGAGCAATCCTAGCTCCCTGAGGTATCGCTGTGACTCCTTTACTGGCTTCCACCATGATTTTAATCTCTCCTAGAGTGTCCTCATCAATTACTCTGGGGATGACTCTGATTCCCTGAAGCAAGGCACTGCTCCTCCCCAGTATTATTCCAATGGAACCCAGTGGCAAGGGCCCTTTGACTCCTGTATTTAAAGCCTGGGGTCCCATCTGGGGAGTTAAAATTGCTCAGGTGGTGGTACAGAGGTCCAATCCTGTGCTTCCTGGGGTGCCTCTGACAAGGTCCTGGACACAAAGAGGTTTCTTTGAGGAACAAATTGGATAGGACAGGGAACAGGTGTATCCAGGGCTCTGTACACCTGATTGTAAGGGGTCCAGAGCAGACCCTGCTTCCCATTTCCTGAGGAAGGAAGGGGATTGCCTTGTGCACCAGTCTTAGAGCAGCATTCATTGCTCCAGTGGTTTCCCTTTCGGCAGCGAGGGCAAAGACCAGGACCAGGACAGACGGCACCTTTCCCTCAGGGGCAATTTTTTTTTTTTGTGGGGTTCAAACAGGCTTTATTTATTGTTGCAATAGTAAATGAACCAGGGACATCATCGGTCGATCCTGGGATGGGTCAGCCTACCAGATCCTTGCCATTGAAAAAAGCAGGGGCAATTTTTTTTAAATGGCCAGGTTGTCCACACCCAAAGCACGTTTTAGGTCTAGCTCCCTCACTTCTGGAATTTCTTTTAGATCCTCTTATAGTGGAGGCAATTACTTGTCCCATAATATGGTGCCATCAATGTCCCTGCATATCCTGATATAATCATTGAAGCTTTTACTCTTATGTGGTCTACTAGCTTCCTTATAGTACTTATTAGCATTTTCCAAAAGCCAATTGTTTTACTATAGGCATAGCCTGATCGGCATCACCAAAGATTTTCCTCACCAACTGCAGTAAGCTGGAAACAAAATCAGCAAAGGGCTCAGAGGGTCCTTGAAGGACCTTAGACAATTGATCTCCCACAGCCTTATTAGGCAAGGCTTTCCAGGCCCTAGTAGCTGCTACCCCAATCTGAGTATAAACTGCAGGATCATATAAAATTTGGGCAGCCAGGGCAGCATATTGTCCAGAGCCAGTCAGCATATGTAAATTACAAGCGGGGAAAACCTGCCTCAGTGTTGCAATGCGCTGTTTGTTGACATTGTTCCTGAAACTCTCCCCTCCAAAGGAGATAGTCTCCTCCCGAAAGGACCACTCGACAGAGTTGGAGTGGACAGAGTTGGAGCCAGTCACTCGGAGTATAGTTTAAATTTTTTTTATTAATTTTATTTATTTCTGTATGTGTATGAATGTACTGTCTGCATGCAAGTCTGTGCACCCATGTCGTGCAATGCCGCGGAGGTCAGAAGAGGGTGTCGGATTCCCCTGGAGCTGGAGTTCTCCTGGAATTGGAGTTTCAGATGGTTCTCAGCTGCCATGTGGGTGCTGGGGATCAAACCCAGGTCCTCTGCAAGAGCAGTCATTGCTCTTAACCGCTAGGCCATCTCTCCAGCCCATTTTTAAAGCAGAAAATGACTCAACAATGGCAAGAGTGAAAGGAGCATGTGGCCTGCAGGCAGCAACTGCCTCCTTTAATTGTTTAATGTCCTTGAAACTAAAGGTATTATGTTCCCTATGCCTCTGGCCTTGAGGATCAGCAACCTCGATTACTGGGAAGGTAACTCCACCCTTTTTGTCCTCTGGCGGCACAGATGGGAGATGTGGAGAACTAGCATAGTTAGGATTGTGGGCAGGAGGACGCTGCTGAAGGGAACATTTCTTAAGTTTCTTTTTCAAATTTTTAATGTCTTTAGTTAATTGTCATTCCTCATCCTCATCACCCTCATCCTCAGAGGAGGAGGAGGGATCGGG
The DNA here is from genome assembly GCA_009823505.1 of Rhizomys pruinosus. Lineage (NCBI taxonomy): Eukaryota > Metazoa > Chordata > Mammalia > Rodentia > Spalacidae > Rhizomys > Rhizomys pruinosus. The sequence continues at coordinate 1,706,827 of VZQC01001793.1, read as the reverse complement.
AGAAGAGGCATCAGAAGCCTGAAGCGATTTCAGCTATTCCTGTTCCTGTGCCTCTTCAAAAATTATTTTTGTCTCAGTCAACTGTTCCTTAACTTTAGCATCTGTACTGAGTAAGGTGTCTTTGACGAGGCACCATAATGAAAAGGTGGTAATAGGGACACTATCAGGTCCCTCTTTTTTTAATGTGCTTTGTAAGTCTCCCTTGACCTGTCCCCAGTCAGGAATATTAAGGCCACCAGATACAGGGAACCAGGGACTAGTTTTTTGTAAGGTTTTTATGAAATCTTTAGCTGTCTTATGTTTAATTCCTGTGCCTTGTTTCTTTAAGAGGTCAACCAGTTGTCCCACCAAAAGAGAATGAGAACTAGTGGCATCCATTTTCAATACACCCACTTCTTACCTTATCCGAAGTGCTGGCCAGCCTTCTCAGGCGATCCTTCAGCAGTCTTCCCTTCTTTCCCGATCTTGGTGGAACCTCCACTTGTAGCGCCTGCGCTACTGCATTACCCAAAGTGTCGGTCAAGGGGCTGAGGATTTAAAGGAAGACAAGAAAGTGGGTCATTCCTGCTGAGAGAATGCCGAATGTTGTTTATTGAAGAGACAGGGGAGCCTTATATACAGGCTTACAGCACAAATGAAAAAAACAGGGTCAAAAGTTCACATTCCCAGGCACAGGTGGTTCTCTGGTATGGTTGGAAAACAGGAACTTGTGGTCAGGCTTTCTTGGAAGGAGGATAACAAGATGTTCCAGCAAGATAAGCGCTTGGTCAACAAGCTGGTCAGCAGATCCCCTGGGGGCCAGGACCCAACAGTTAAAGATGGTTCTCAGCCACCATGTGGGTGCTGGGGATCGAACCCAGGTCCTCTGCAAGAGCGGTCAGCGCTCTTAACCACTAGGCCATCTCTCCAGCCCCTCTCTATGACTTTTATTATGAATGAATGTTGGATTTTGCCAAAAGCCTCTTCTGCATCTAATGAGATGATCATATGGTTTTTTGAGGCTGTTTATATGGTGGTTTGGATTACATTCATTGATTTACTTCTATTGAACCATCCCTACATCTCTGGGATGAAGGCAGCTTGATCATGTTGGATAATGTGATGTGTTCTTATGTTCAGTTTTTGAGAATTTTATTGGGAATTTTTGCATCTACATTCAGCAGAAGACTGGAAATAAACCAAGATAATGTATTTAACTTACATTACATAGTTATATAAAATGTTGTTATGCAGCTGAGTGTGGTGGTGCACGCCTTTAATCCTAGCACTTGGGAGGCAGAGGCAGGCAGATCTTTGTGAGTTCAAGGCCAGCCTGGTCTACAGAGTGAGTTCCAGGACAGCTGGGGCTACAGGGAGACCCTGTCTCAAAAAGACCAAAAAAATGTCATTATGTAACACTCCACTATATACAATTAATATACATAATGAATTTTTAAATAAATAAATCAACAATAAAGACAGAGTGCTTCCTTATTTAGCTGCGAATATCTACACCAGAAAATAAACCATTAACTATAATAAATACCCCTCCCTTGTTGTGTAATCCAGCCATTTCTAGTCTGTCCTTCATATCTACAGATTCAATCATCTGCAAGTTGAAAATATTTGACGGGCTGGAGAGATGGCCTAGTGGCTAAGAGCACTGACTGCTCTTACAGAGGACCCGGGTTCGATCTCCAGAGCCCACATGGCTGCCGAGAACCATCTGAAACTCCAATTCCAGAAGAACTCCAGTTCCAGGGGAATCCAATGCCCTCTTCTGACCTCCGAGGCATTGCACCACATGGGTGCACAAACCTGCATGCAGACAGTACATTCCTACACATACAGAAATGAAAGAAAGAAAGAAGAAAGAAAGAAAGAAAGAAAGAAAGAAAGAAAGAAAGAAAGAAAGAAAGAAAAAAATATTTGAAAAAGAAATTTTATCTATAGTGAAGATGGATAAGCATTTTAATTGTCATTATTTCCTAAACATAATAAACAATAAGCTCCTTGAGAACAGTGACTATATAGCTCTGACTTTTGTAGTGCCTTTGAATTTAACACATCGTGAATGTTAAATATTCTCTAAGTGAATCCATTAAATGATTACAAAATAATGAAAGTAATTAAGGAATATATTAACTGCACAGGGTACTTATGTCTTCCAGACTTTCAAGGCCTTCCTTCCTGCCATGATTAAAGCAAACCACGGGCATCTAGTCTGTATTTCAAGTGTAGCAAGAGTAGTTGGTATTAATGGACTTTCAGGTGAGTACTTCCATTCACCATGCACCTTCCTATTCCCCAGAAATTAGGACTCTTCCAAGATGCAGAGAAGATCTTCCTACAGCAAAACAAATCTTAGAACATTCCACCCCATTCATAATGTGAGGAGTGTTCTCTTCCTTTCCCTTACATACAACAGCAGCAGTGAAGAAAGGTCCTCTCCTTTAAAAAAAAAAAAACTTGTAGAAGCAAGGCATGGTGGTGCATGCCTTTAATCCCAGAACTCAGGAGGCAGAAGCAGGCAGATCTCTGTGAGTTCAAGGTCAGCCTGGTTTACAGAGTGAGTTCCAGGCCTGCTGGGACTACAGGGAGACCCTGTCTCAAAAAAAAAAACAAAAAAACAAAAAAAAAACTTATTGAAGAATGCGCATGTACATATTTTTATTGGTCTTCTTTATTTAATAGAAATTCTAATGATTTCCATCTTTTTGGTGGCCATAATAGGCAGAGACACAGTAAAGCATTTCTCCAAATAAATGACTTTAAAGTGACCTCAAGGACAAGACAGAGAATGAAAAGGAGTTTCTTTCTTTTATTTATTTATTTTTTTATCTCACAGAGATCTACCTGCCTCTGCCTCTAAAGTGCTAGATTAAAGGAGAGTACCACCACTCCTGCAGGAGTTTCATTTTTTAAAGAATTCTGAGAATTAGCTTCTCAACCTCTGAAAATATTACCTCCTCACATTGTTTCAGATTATTCTGCAAGCAAATTTGCCACCTTTAGACTTGTTGAGTCTCTCTTCCTTGAATTAACTATGCTAAGAAAACTCAGGTTAAAACCACCATTGTTTGCCCCTATTACTTCAAGAGTAAGTGAACCCTTACTCTTTCAATAATCTTCCAATATATATGACTAATCACCTGAATAAAGTGTTGGAATATGAACAATGAACAAAACAAAAAAATCATTTTCATTTTTAATGTAATAAAATTTAAATCATCTATTAACATTAGATTACTAAATGTATTTAAAGATAACATACTTGTGATGTTTATAAAAGGCTTAAAATTTGGGGGCTAGAGAGATGGCTCAGCAGTTAAGAGCACAGACTGCTCTTGCAGAGGACCCGGGTTCAATTCCCAGAATCCACATGGCAGCTAAGAACCCTCCTTAACTCCAGTTCCAGGGGAATCAGACACCCTCTTCTGACCCCTGCAGCATTGCATGACATGGGTGCACCTACTTACATGCAGACAGTACATTCATAGACATAAAATAATAAATTTTTTAAAATATTGTAAAAAAAGGCTTAAAATTTTATACCTGAAATGATAATCAGAATGTTAAGAATAGAAGTTGTGCCAGGTGTGGTGGCACACAACTTTAATCCTAACATTCGGAAGGCAGAGGCAGGTGGATCTCTGTGAGTTCAAGGGCATCCTGATCTACAGAGTGAGCTCCAGGCCAGCTAGGACTAAAGGGAGACCCTGTCTCAAAAATACCAAAAAAAAAA
>VZQC01001793.1:1684300-1703053 GCA_009823505.1 Rhizomys pruinosus | reverse complement strand
ATACGAAAAAAAAAAAAAAAAAAAAAAAAAAAAAAGTTGTAGTAAGAAAGAATTTATTAAAATAACTTTATGGTGCTGAGAAATTAATTTCCTTTCTGTACGGAATATTAAAGCATAAAATCCCCAAAGATAAACTATGTATAATAATAATAACACTTATTACAATCACATAACAATTATTATGTAATTGCTGAGAAATGATTTTTATATAAAGGTTAAACTTATTACAATAATTTGACACAGAATAGTAATGAAACAGGGCTTTTACACAAGGGAGCAGTAGAATATATTGAAAACTATAAACTTAATACGAGGAAAATGTAATAATCATTGCTAGAAAATTAACTGCTGTAATCCAAATGGCATGAATCTTCTGTATTTGGAGTAAAAACATGTTGCCAACATAGAGAACATGAGGATATTTAGAGTCCAGTGAAGCTATACAATTAAGTCAAAAGATCTCAAACAGGTGTTGGAATATAGAGAGATGTTTCTAGCAAAAGAGAATGTACTTAAGCTCATGAAAGTCAAAATCTCTGAGAACTGGTCAAAGGACATGCTGCAATTAAGAAGATTTATTCAACAAAATTTGCAGAAATTCCATAGGAATCCTGAGAGGCTCCATACTACACCTATGCTTATATGACAGCTACTTTGGTGGGCTTAAATTACCAAGTGGAAATTCCCACCTTCCCTCAGCTCCTGGGGGTAGAAGAGCTATATTGGTCAGCATCAGGGAAACCTTGCCAGGCCCTGGTTTCAGCAGCTCCATGCAATAAAAGGGCTATATTAAACCAATAGCCTTATCCAAACAGGGCTTATTCCTCTGCTGCTGTCACAGAGGCCAGGAAGATCTGAAGAGGCCCAGTTGACAAGGAGGGCAGCTCCTGTTTCTGGAACAACTCTCTTTTTTTTTGTAAGAGAATTTGTCTAGTGTTTTTAGCAATCAAATACCAGGTCATATACCTTCAAGTTTCCTAGACAGAAGATCAATTTTAGGTAGACTTTCTAGAGAAATAATATCAATAGATCTTGTCTGCCCAGGCTCTGGGTTGTGGAAAAGCCATACAAAGTGGCAGTAGTATTCATATCTTGATTGACAGGGTGAATTAGTTAGTAGAGTACTCATGGAATAGTGGGTACCCCCCTTCTCCTGCTCCTTAGCACAGAGCTTCTACCAGAAAATCACAGAGAAAGGTCACTCTCTGGAATTGCCACCAGACCTGGCTTCAATTAGATAGAAGCATTGATCAGAACATTTTCAAGAAGAACAGCACAACCAAACAGCAAGTGACAGAGTTACATGTGACAGGAGAAGCAGGAGACCATCCAGAAGCTTAGCTAGAAAATCAACAAAATAAATAGCGAGAGAATGCTCCTGGCCAAGGGCTACAGAGATGGCTGAGTGGGCCAACAGAAAGATCCACATGTACCAGCATGCTCTTGTAACCCCAGAGCCAGGTTGTGGGAGCAAGATCATGGGGCCTTGCCAGCCAGCCAGCCTAGCCCAGCCAGTCAGCCAGCCCCAGGCTCAGTGAGAGATCTTGTCCTAAAAGAATTAGTAAATAATGTGGAAAAGCACTGAAGGAACACAGCCCAATGTCAACCTCTGACTTCTTCATGTTCCTGCACAGGCAAGTGCATCCACACACATGAATGCGCACACACACACACACACACACACACACACACACGACTCACAGTTATCCCTTGAAAGCTAGGAAAACTTTGTGTATCTCCAAGACAGCTTTCTCTGGAGAATGTCTTCAAAGCTATACACTGTCTGTAGTCAATAACAGGAGACAAACTTCTCTGAACCTGTCTAGTCAAGCCACTAAATAAATAAACAGGCTGGTCCTGAATTTGTGATTCTCCTGCCTCAGATTCCCAAATTCTGTGAATTATAGGTTTGTGCCACTATTTCCAGTATGAAATATCCACTTTTAACAGAAAATTATGAGCCATTCAAAGAAAAAAAGTATGGTTATACAGAGAAAAATGCATAAACAACAGAAAATACCTTTAAGAGGCCTGGATATTGGTTGGACTTGGCAAATTTTAAAGAACTATTACAAATACGTTCAAAGACTGAAAGAAATCCACACTTTGAAGATGAAAGAGTGTGTATGATAACAGTGAGTAATCAAATATGAATAGATACTATAATGAAAGCTACATGTACAGTGGAAGTGGAAAGTCAAAAATAAATGAAAACAAAGGTTCATTAGATCAACTCAATAGATTTGAGCTGGCTGAAGAAAGAATGAATGAACTCGATGATATATTAGATTATGCAATCAGAATAGACAGAACAAAATGAAAAACAGATTCAGAAGACTTGGAAGACTGTTAAACACAAATAAATAAATGTTAAGAGTGACAGGATATAGAGAAAAGAATAGAAAAAAGAAACATGTCTGTAAACTTTCTAAATTTAATGAAAGCATTAATTTTATTTTTTTTGTAAATTCAACAAAACCACCACCTTAACCCTAAAGGGGCCTAGATAGGCAAGTTGGGGACAATGCCTGGGGGGTAGGCAGCCTGTAGTGGAGACTAGAGGTGGCTCCCCCTTACCCTCACCCTAGGCAATGATTAATTGAGTGTCCCAGAGATGTGGTTGGCATCTCATGTAGCTGGGGCAGAGGATGAGACTGTGGGACATGTTCACCCAGTTCTTGTACATGAACAAGATGAGCTGCCTTGGCAGGGGATTGAGGCAGGGAGTGTGGGTGTCAGGAAGGACATCCATAAGTACTATGGGAACAGCAGAGATAAATTACTGAATAACTCTGGGCTGTGTTTGTTATCTTCTCCAAGGAATGCTAATCTTAAATAACAACATTGAGAAATTTGGATGGCTACTCATCCAATATTGTTATTCTTTCATCATCTAATTTTAGCCTAATAATGGGTTTCAGGAAAGGGTTCAATGTGCATTCTCAACAGAACAATTTCAAAGACTGCTTAAAATTAATCCAGACTGGAAAGTCCACAGACTTCTTGATTTAGGGTTTGAAGATGGAGAAATCACAAAAATCATGAGCCCTCACTCCAAAAAAAAAAAAAAAAAGTCTTCCAGGTTTTCAGTGATAACTCTGGAAAATTCCAATTATTTGGCAGGATCTATTAGTAAGTCTTCCTCAATCCAGATGACTTGCCTCCCACCTCTAAAACTGAAGATTTCACTGTTTGGATCTTGACATGATCTATCACAGACTGTTAAAGCTTGGCTTGCTCAGCTGTTCACAGGAAGGTAATGGCTGCCTGTCTTGGAGTGAAGACTTCTCAGGCTGAGACTCCTCTTTCTGCACAAGGATGGCTAGAGATTCCCTGGCAAGACGGATACACATGTTGACCATAAATGTTAAATAGTGTATTTTTATGTGATATTAATATTAAAATACCCTCTCTCCTCCGCTCTCTTCTCTCTCTCTCTTGTAGTGTTGTGTGTGTGGTGTGGTGTGTGTGTGTGTTGTTGGTGTGTGTGTGTGTGTGGTTTGGGAAATGAATGNTTCATCTCCCTATATCCATAATTATAGATGTTTGAGGTCTCCAGAGGTCAAAGAAATATTTTTCTTTCTGACAGAACAGTGAATGAGATGTTATCGTCTCCCTCATTTATATCCAGGTCCTGTTGGGTATTCTGACTCCCTGGAGGAAATTTCTCCCTTCTAGCATGTGCCATGCAGAATAACCCTAATTTGGTCCAGGGAAGGCCCATGAGTGTGGGGAAGCCAGAAGGGGTGAGAAGCGGTTCAACTTTTGGTTCATTTCCAGAGGCTTCCACAGGCAAAGACTAATTCCCAGGTTTTCCACCAAGAACCTGGGGGCAGCAGATTCCTTTTTTTTTTTTTGTTTTTTTTGTCTTTTACTTTAAGACAGGGTCTCCCTCGTGCCCCAGCTGGATCCTGGAATCTCACGTCGGTGTAAGACCAGGATGGCTTGACTTCAAGATCCACCTCCGCCTCTGCCTCCAAAGTGCTAGGATTAAAGCATGCGCCACCACGCCAGCAAGGGGGAGGCAGATTCTACAGCAAAGAATAGGCTACCTATACATGGGCTCCCAATTCAAAAAGGCCACTCACCAACCATAAAAACTCCATGGCAGATGATCTCGTGATGACAAAGGAGCACACAGCTGCAAAGCAAGGAGAGTGGGGAGTGGCCTCGTTTACCAGGAAACTCCCACACATTTAAAGATGAAGGCATTCATGGGGATGGGGAGTGGAGGACAGAATAAAAGTTGATCACTTTTAACATTGTGGATATTGAAGAAGACCAGCTTTACAAGACAAAAATAAGCAGGTTAGAACTTCATAGAATGTAAAACTCTGTTATCCTTCCACCCTGTGGACTGTGGGGAGAGATGCTAGACTCGGAGGCTCTGATTCATAGATCTGACTTGGGTCTCACCTTTCACATCAACTGAATAGATCTGATCGTAACAATTACTGCCAGAAAGAAGAGTCATTTGTCCCACCCTCTGTGTGTATGGGGGAGGGGGTGTGCACAGGTGAAGTCTTGCACCCATGTAACATAGAATGTAGCAGACATCATGTTCCTGCTGCTATTGCAACTTCACCTTATTCCCCTTAGACGATCTCCTACTGAACCTGGAATTATACAAGTTCTACCCCCAACCTTTGCCCCATGCTGGGACTGCAGGCCTGTTGAGCACACCTTATTTTTACAAGGTTCTGAGCTTGAACGTAGGGCCTCACACGTCACAGCAATGTAGTTGCCTGCTGAGTCTCTCCCTGAACTCATTTGCAAATTTTTTTTTTTTTTTTGGTCTTTGTCGAGACCAGGGTCTCTGTAGCCCCCAGCTGTCCTGGAACTCACGATGTAGACGAGTCTGGCCTTGAATTCCAAAGAATCCACCTGCCTCTGCCTCCCCAGTGCTAGGATTAAAGGCGCGTGCGCCACCAATTTCGGGTGTAATTTTTTAAATATTTTATTTTTTATTTTATGTTTATGTTATAGCTTGCATGCATGTAAGTGCACACATGTCAGGCAGGCCCACCGAGGCCAGAAGAGGGCACTGATCCACAGAACTGTAGTTATGGGATGGTTGTTAGCCGCGATATGGGTGTTGGGATTCACTCTGCCAGTTCCAGGCCCCCTGTTGCATAATTTTTTAAGCAAAGAGGAGAAGAAGCAGTAAAAGATATATACAAAAAACAAGAAGGCAAACACTGAGCAGGAGTGAAGGCAATGAAGAGAGCTGTCAAAAGAATGAAGAAGGGATGCATTTTCTCCTAAGGCAAGAGTGCTGGAGAAGCCAGCTGGAGTTTTAACTGCAGCTATTGTGACAGCAACCTCATCCAATCACACAAATACCCTGGGAAGGCTGACATCCCTAAAATCCTGGAAGCCCTGACACACTTTGTTGACACATTCTTTCCCCTTCTGTGAGGACCACATGATCCAGTCAGGATGCTATATTTTGAGAGAACAGAGAAGACTCAGAGCAAAGAACACTGTGTTGATCAGTAATCAGAGGAAAAGAGCCATGGGAACCAGGCTCCTTCCGCTGACTGCTTGAGATCCAATTTATTAGGTTTCAATCAATTTTCCTGCATCACAAACAGGGATTCACAAATCACTCATGGGTGGTGAGACAACTGAAACAGGTGTGTGTGTGTGGGGGGGTGTTATACAAGGTACAGTACCTCAAGAAATAAGATAAAGTAGAGTTACAGAAAGATTAGCATTTACAGGTGATTACCTCCTTTGGAGTGCTAAGCAGAAATTTGTCCTGATTTACCCTCTTCAACAACCAGGTCCATGGCAGAGAGCAAGAAGAACACTGAGGGCTCATGCAGACACTACGTGTCTAACTCTGGGTTAGGCCCTGTGGCCTGTATAACAATGTATGGCCTTGTTATCTCTATACCCCACACAGAGGGAACTTTAGGTGGCTGAGGCCCAATGCAAACTTCCAGCAGCGTATGGAAGCAGGATCTCTCAAAAGGTAAACAAAGATACCAGATGAACAATCTGCCAAGAAATCCACCATGCCGCTCACCCTCACTGAGTCCACCCTGTTCTGATTCTATTCTAATTCTGCTGCTATAAATCATTCCCAAGTGTTTTCATATGATTTTGCTTAAATTTGTCAGACTGTAAACTGTTTGGATGGAAGCACTGACCCGAATTCCACAGAGGATCCTAGTTCTAGGCCAGCAGAATATTTGGCAAATGCAAGTCCTTACCAGATGCATCCATCTCTGTTAGAGCACCAGGTCCCTTTGCTCCTCAGCCTCACTTACCTCTCATTAAAGGCTAATAGAGATAATGTTCTCCCTTGACTCATGAGACCTATAATCATTCCTTTGGTAAAATCTTTTCAAAAGTGTTACTTGGTTTGCATATTGGGGTTTTTAAAATATATAAAAAATGGGAGGGTTGGGTGGATAGATGAAGAGAGAGGAATAAAGGTAGTCCAGTGTCATCCCTGAAACCTTGCCTTTCTGTTGCGAATGATTTCATACTTACACTTACATCTAAGTTTTAAATGTTTATTGTTTTTATCTGCGTATTACCTGCATGTATGTAAGTGCACCTGTGTTGTGCAATGCCTGAGAGGACAGAAGAGGACACTAAACTGGGTCCTCTGCAAGAACAGCCACTGAGCCATCTCTCTGGCCCCCTAAATTTTAACTTTTTTTTATTTTTTTTGTTTTAAAATGTGGTTTTAAAATTATTAGTATTAGTATTATTATGATTAGTATTATTATTATGTGTGTGTGTTGTGCGGCATATCTCTAAGTACACTGCATGCATGGCAATGCCTGCAGAAGCCAGAAGAGGTTACCAGATACCCACAACGAAGAATTGTTGGATGGGTGGTTAGGCCCATCTGGGGCATACTGGGAACTGCTGGAGCTCTTAGCTGATGAGACAGCTCTCCAGTCCCCGACATGTAGCTGTTTTTTTGGTTTTTGTTTTTTTAATATGGACACATCTACTTGTGTTGTCAAGGAAAATGAAGTCTACTTTGGAATGTACCAGAACTGAGTGCACATCCCACACACATCACTACTCTGTCTCGAAGACTTCAACTTTTCTATCACTAAAATAAGGGTACTATGTGCTGCCAGGGTGGCCATGAAGCATGCAGATATCAGCCAAGGGTGTTTGGCACACAGTAAAAGCGGGCTACCTAGTGACAACCGTTACCAGTCAGGACAATGTGGATAAACATTGACACATAAAGGTTGCAGTTACTAGTTGGGCTTTGGTGCGGATGGAACACAGACTTCCTCTGCTGTTACATCAACAAATATGCCTTATATTATGTACAGATTAAAAAAAAAAAAGGCTGATTTTTCATCAGGACTGCTTTGCAAATGCCTCGGTGATAGAGGCTAGAGCTCCATGAGGTGAAACATCTTTCCAGATAGATCCAACTTGAGTGCTGCGGCTGACCCCACTCCTATGCAAGAACCACCAAATCACCACGTGTTTTAACGGCAGCAGTCTGTGTGACGCTAAAAGGAAAAAAGACAATGACTCCGGCTTGGGCTTGGTGTTTCCTAAATTTTCCCACGTTGGCTGTTCTATCGTCGTTCCAAGCAAGCATCCTTGCTTCTCTGATTTCATCCCCATACCCTTCTCTCCCGTTGTCACATGCCTAATAATGCATGCAGTAACCCTGACAGGGTCATTTCCTCCTCAGATGTTACTGGAGTTGTTGCAACTCCTTTGCAGCTAGCACTCAAAAGGCAATATTCTACCACTGGTAACGTTAATCTAAAAGAAAACCATCAGGTTAAGATGGCCAGAATACAATTGTTTTTTTTCTTCAATTCTCATTCACAAGTACAGTTTATGCAAATTGGAACACAGTTCTTTATTTTTTTAAGTTAACTGTATTTCTTTTTGCTTCAATACTTTCTGTATTTCTTATATTTGTACTAGTTTTTTTTTAAAGGCTGAGTTTTCATCAGGACTGCTTTGCAAATGCCTCGGTGATAGAGGCTAGAGCTCCATGGGATGAAACATCTTTCCAGATATATCCAACTTGAGTGACTTAAAATATCCTATTTGCTCTGGGACTTCTATTAATAATATTTGTTAAATTGCTGAGTACCATGCAGATATCCAGCCTCAATTCCTATCTAGAATACTAATTTGTTTACATAGCAATAAAAATTTTGGATTTTTCTGTTCAATGTTATTAGTCACGTGGTTCCAAAGAATTCTGATTATCACAATATGTTATAAAATCATCAATGTACGGCAGCTTCTCTGAACTGACCACTTCTCAAATGTGACCAGATAAACCCTCTGTTTCTAAGGTATAGCTATCTGATGAACTTGAACTGAACTTCAACATGTTCCCTCAAATATGGCATTGTCACAACTTACTCTGAAATACCTGAGACAAGTGTGAATGATGAAAAAAATAGAAATTATAGGCAACTTACCACCCTGTAAGTTATCAATAAATTTATGTGCAGTCTTCAACTCACGACTAGCAATGATCACAAAATTATTTTGATTAGTATTTGCTCAGTAGTGATGGCAAATACTGAGTCCCTAATCATCTGCGGCCACAAACATTTCTGACCCATTTTCAAGACCACTAGCAATATGTTTTTCATTCATCTCTTGCAGTGAATACAAGCTAGTAAGGGTAGCTCTATCTTCTTATGTCACTCTTCAGCAAGCATTTTGTTGCTGATGTCAGAGCTGCTGCATGAGCTGTTTTTCCTGCACACCTGGGACCCCTTCCTCACACCTTGTCTCCTCCAGTGCTCTTGGGAAGATGGTCAAGCCTTTTTCTTATTTCCACCCTCTACAGATCTAGCTCCCTTAGTCTAGAACACTTCCACAGTTCATCTTTTTGTCTGGCTGTTTCTCCATGATCATTCAGATCTGAACTTGAGTATCAACTGTTTAGACTTCCTCTGTGGTACATGCCTCCCTGGTAGCAGGAAGTATGGGCCCCTCTTCCTCCTGGCCTGTTTACTGCTTTCTCTGTCTTCCACCAGATGTAAGAACTTTACTGGCAGTAAAGGTGTGTACTTAACACAAAGCAATTGCACAATAAACAACCAAGGAATGGAATTAATGAGTGACGTAAAGACTGAATACTAACAGAGGAGACATTTATCTGTGATCAGAGGAATGATACTAATCAGTGTATGATACAAGTCGAATAAGCTTACAAACAATGATTTAAAAACCAATCAAGCAATACACTGTTGAACCTTTCCATAAGTTACTGGCATTCATGCACCATTAACAGTGGGATATGCCTCCAAATAAAACTTCACCAATCAAGATTCTGTGATTAAAAAAGAAGCCCATGGTTAAATAAATGATTATTAATATCCTGAGTAGTAATTGTACTATGATTACTGCTCTGCCTACTTTAGTCATTAAAATAAAGAGCTTTAGTTCTCTGTAAAGGTTGTATTTTCAACTCTGCAAAAATTGTAAATAAAATAGGCGGTACATTTAATGAGATGGGCAGAAATAGGCGAACAAGCCCATACATACACCCATACGGCAAATATTTTATGTCTCTTTTGAAGCAATACATTACAAAAAATACGAGACCCTCAAACTGACCGTTGTGTATTTTATTATACATAGATTTACAAAAGCACAAAGAAGTGACATAAAGATTTATGAAATCTGCTGGGCGTGGTCGCACATGCCTTTAATCCCAGCACGTGGGAGGCAGAGGTCGGCGATTTCCGTTAGTGTCAAGGACAGCCTGTCCTAGCCATGTTGGAGTCCATGACACCCTGTCTCAAAAGATCAAAAGACCAAAAAAAAAAAAAATTTAGGAATCTCAAGTGAAGGGTGGGTCTATTACCAAGGCCAATATGTGAACCATCAGCCTCCCTCATAAACCAGCTAGGATACTGTAGCTCTGAGTGGTGCAGGGTCAACTTTCCATTCATGTTATCAAAATATTATATATGTGTAAAAAAAAATTATACCAGCCAAATGCAGTTCTGTCATTCTAAAGATGAGAGGACATATCACTGAAAGTTCTTACCTATCTCACTATCTTACAGATTAAACAGCAACCACAAAAACCTCATGAGAATAAAACCACAAAAATTTGAGCTTTCACTTCTCTAGAACATGTAGGCCTTAAAAATACATAGGGGTTCACGGGCTGGAGAGATGGCCTAGCAGTTAAGATGACACAACTGCCTCTTGCAGAGGGAGGCCAGGGTTCGATTCACCAGCACCCACAATGGGGCTAGAAAAACCATCTTAACTCCAATTCCATGAGAACTCTCCAGTTTTCCAGGGGAATCTGACACCTCTTCGGACCTCAGCGGCATTGCACAAACAGGGTGCACAGACCTATAATGCAGACAGTACATTCATAACACATAAAATAAATAAATAAAATTTAAAAATATATGTATTTGGGGTTCAAGAGATGGCTAAGTAGTTAAGAATATGCGCTGTTCTTTGCAGAAGACTGAGTTGATTCCCAGCACCCAACGGCAACTCACAACAGTCTGTAACCCGAGTTTCAGAAGATCCAGTGGCAGTTTCTAGCCTCCACAGTCACCAGGCACCACACAAAGTTATTACATACATACATACATACATGTATGCATGCATACATGCATGCATACATACATATGGGCAAACAATCATACATATAAAATAAAATTTTAGAAAGTTGTATTAGAGCTTCTTAGCTCTTGTCAAGTAAGTGGACAAGCCTGGGGACCTGAATTTGAGCCCCTCAACCCATGTAAATGAGCCAGGCCAGGGTTAGAGAAATGGACTAGTGGGTAAGTGAAGGCATTAGTGCCTGACCTAAGACATGTTTACACATGTTGTACACACACACACACACACACCACGACCCACACACACACGAACTAGCATAAGATAAATCACACAGCACAGCAGAAAGAGTACTGGAAAATATAATGAAATCTTGGCCTGTTGAGCAAGGCTTAATAATAAATAAGGGCTTTCCATGTCTGAAACACTGGTGCAGTGCTACCAAAGAAGCAAGTAAATAAACGACATATAAACAACCTTTATACATTTTGAAAAAGAAAAGCTTTTTTTCCTCAATCTCATTCAGGCTTGGATCTATATTATGGAAAATAATATTGGATATTCTTTTAAAAATATTTAATATGCGATTTTTTTCTCTAGTTGGCTTGCCCTTCCTTTCAATTAGTTGAAGCCTGTTAATATTTTGTCCTTCAATATAGGAAAAATCACTCTGACAACACGCAATGTTAAATTGTGAATGAATACATAACTAATGTCTGCCAGTTCACATCACTACAGAAGGAAACCTTGGGGCCAACGGGTTAAATCCATTAATTTGATGAAACATTAATATAAAAATATAGATCATTTCAGCCCCCTCTTTTTCTCGGTGGAAGCATGAACAAATTTAGCATAGTAAATATCATCCATTTTAACGGAAAAAGCCAGTTAATTTATTGAATGCAAATTCTGATGTTAAATAATTAGGTGGCTCAGTAATTGATGACCACTTTTACTAATGTGGGGGAAAAGGGAAAAAAGAAACATGCGGATTAAAAATAAGTCTTCAGACAAACAGGAAACTAAACTGAAAATAGTTTGATAATGTAATGGTGTGTAGGGCCAAGATTCTTAGTGAAACGATGAGGGCTGAACTTCCAGACTCTGGGGGAGAGCCCGGGACATCTGAACCATGTGACTCATCTATACTAGCCAGATGTGCAAAAGGGTTGAAGAAATGTGGGGTACGGTCATATTTCCTTATGGAATTCAGGTGTCATGGTGACAGAATGAATACCTGCAGGATTTAGGGTTCCAGGATAACCTAATCAGATGCTTGAATTAGCTGGTACTGTGATCATCACCTGACTTTGTTAAAAGCTAACAGAGTTCTGTTGGAAGCAGAGTCATTCTCACCCACATCCAACCCTTTCATCCTTATGTGGAAATGTAAGTGGGAGAAACTATCAGAAATTTTGAAAATCAGAAGACAGACTTGAAAAGAACAAGAGAACAGCCTGCCTGAATGGTTCAGAAAAGCTGGCTTTGTCATTAAATTTTCCACAGACTGCCAGGCCTGTGTGAAAGTGGCACAAAAGATGATTGCCACATTGTGACAGCACTTCGTCCTCAAGCCAGTACAAGCACGTGGAAGCTGAAGTCTTTTGAATCCTTCCCCAGAATCCACTCCTGGAAGAGGAGCTACATTCAGTTATGTGACATTCTAAGCCCCCCCCAGCTGGATGGTGGGACCCTTATGCTGTGTGGGTTTGGGCACAACTGTTTGCAAAGTGGTTTTACATGAAGGATGCTTGTACTCATAAATTATTATTTATTGTTTAAAAAGGAAAAAAAAAAATAAAGAAGTAACAGAAAAAAAAATCTTTCAAAAAGAACCACATACCCACAGAGGAGCAAACCTCTGGGACTTGCCACCTGCTTGCTGTTCTTGGGGTGCTCAAAGGTCCTGCTTCACCTCCCTAGCTTACTTATAAATGCCTTTGGCTCAGAACAAGTTCCTCTACTTACTGTCTTCCTTCCTATCCCAGTGCAGAAAACAGCAATAAAACCAGCAAGCCCTCACCCCAGAGTTGGGGAAGTTGAGAATTAATAACTGGGCTTTCTGGGCCACCCCCTGTGCTCCTGCCTGCTTCTCCCCTAGAAAGCAAAATTCTGTTCTAGAATGATCTGTAGAGATAGATGGAGCGAGCTGAAAATTAAGTCGATTAGGAAATCAGTGTTGACAGACACCAGCCATGGAGGTCTCCTGTTCCATCGATCCTTCAGCAAATGTTAATTGAGCACTTACAGAATGCTGAGCAGTCCTTCACCCTGGTGGAAGGTCAGGCGACGAGAGCAGCTGGCTTCCTGGGGTGTCAATCTCCTCTTTCTGTACATCTCTAACTGCTTAGAAATTTTATTCACATACTGAATCGAAATTTTCCTCCCCGTAATTTATCTCCTTTACTTTGATTACCAGTTTAGAGGGCACTATATTTAAATTATGAAGATTTAAATATTAAAAACAAACAAAAATTTAAATGCATGGAAAATTAAAGGATGGGTGAACATGTGATCACAACTCAGGAGAGATTTTTCTAGGTATGCCGTCAAAGAAAAATTCTGACAGATCTGCTGATGTAAAATCTGAAAGAAACATAAACCAACTCAAAGCAAAAAGCAAACTGAAGGGAAATATTTGCAACCCAGATGGCAAAAGACTAATAGTACTAATATTAAACTCTTAAAGTGAATAAGAAGATAATATAACCAGCTGGAAAAAAATGAGCAAAATCAGATCATTGATAGGAGATTAAAAATGTCAAAATGAAAAATAAATAAATAAATAAATAAAAATGTCAAAATAAAAAAAATGACTGGAGCAACAGGACAGCAGTTATGAGCACTGGCTGCTCTTGCAGAGACCCAGATTCAATTCCAAACACCCACATGGTGGCTTACAATAGTCTGAAGCTACAGTTTCAGGAAAATCAACATTCTCTCTGGCCTCTGCAGCACTAGGCATGCATGTGGTACACTTACATTATATGTAGGCACTTGCATATACAAATAAAGGAAGGAAGGAGGGAGGGGAGGGGAGGGGAGGGGAGGGAGGGGATGGGAGGGAGGGGAGGGGAGGGGAGGGGGGGAAGAGGGGGAGGGGAGGGAGGGAGAAGGGGGGGGAGGGGGAGGGTAGGGAGGGAGGGGGAGGGAGGGAAGGGGAGGAAGGGAAGGGAAGGGTATGTATTGCATTTCCTTAATTTACGTGTACAGGTAAGTCCGTGCATGACGTTACTTTAAAGGGCAGTATTTAGTCGGTCCCCCTCCCCCAATTAAGTTGAACCACCACCCTGGGCAGGTTATGTGTACTTTACCCGAAGGAATGCTGCGGGCTTTTAAGATTGTCTAGCAGTTTAAGAGAGCACGTTCCCACTCTTCCACTACTGACCCCCGTTTTTATCCCAGCCACCCCTCATTTCCGCCTAAAACGTCTTAAATCTCCCATTCCCCATTATCACTCCCGGTTACACTCCCACCCCCTCTTCATTCCCTCCTCCTCCTTTCACCGACCCTGTTGCACCACCCTGCCTGCAGACCCTTACCTTTCATACGCCATACCTACATCCATTTTTCCCCCCCACATGCAACAACAACGAATTCCGTCTGGTCATATCCAACCCACCGTTTCGCCATCCCCGTAAAACAGCATTCCTCCCTTTCCTGATGCGCTTGCATCTCCTTCTTCCCGTTCCCTTCCCTCTTCCCTTCTTTTCTCCCCTCCGTTCGTTATCTTCCCCCCCCCTTATATTTCCCCATTACTACCCCTTTCCCTCATTTTTTTTTTTTACTTCTGTTCCCCCCCTATGCTCTCTTGTATTGTCATCCCCCTTTTCTTCTCTCCCTTGGGTTGCGCTTGTTTTTTGTTTTGTGGGTGTCTTGGATGTTGTGGCCGTGCCTAAGATACTAGGCAGTGCGTGTTGGTGGCCACACAACCGGTGGGGGCAAAGGCTTAGCAGAGTTTTAAACAAAACTACAGACTATACAGTCCCGCCCTCTCTCTGCTTCCTGTGCTCTTTGCGAGATGTGACCCTCAGTTTGCTGCTCCAGATCCAGCCGCCACGCCTCCCGCCACAATGGACTGTAATTCCCTGGAACCGTCAATCGTAAACTCAAATAAACTCTTCTTTTTATAAGTTCCTTGGTAATGGTGTTTTATCACAGCAACAGAAAAGTGACTAATACACCTCCCCACTAAAGGGGTCAAGATGTCAATGGCTCTCAACTGTAACACAGCAGCAGCTATCGCTCATCCCTCCCACCAAGTAAAAGATGCACAACTGGATCTTGATATTGCAGATTTCGTATAATTTGCACTTCATCTTTGCAAGTAGTCTCTTTGGTGACATTGAGGATTTTTTTCTGAACTTTCAGAACTTTTTCTCTGCTTTTCTCTAGAACAATATCTCCAAAAATGATGATTGCCCTTGGTGACTACCTTGGAGTGGACAATTGAACAGCATCCTTCAGAGGGAGGATAAAACCAAAGGAACTGCAGACTGAAACTGCAAGCAAGCACAATAGCTCAAGCTTCAGGAAGTACTCAAACATAGTGTTAACATGATAGACTATGTGGGATTACTTCTAATAGCTGAAGCACCTGGCCTGCCAAGGGTCAGTGAGGCTTTCGGAAGTTCAGAGCTTATTCCTGGGAGAAAGTTTACACAGGATTAATTCTCTCCTCTTTTCTTTTATTTCCTCTGCTTTTCATTTGTTTTTCTTTCCTCAGACAGGGTCTCAATATACAATCCAGACTGACCTCGAACTCATAATCCTCCTGCCTCAGGCTGGTGACGACTGAGGTTACAGGCATTTATCTCACTGATATTTTATCAGCCACACTGATATTTTTTTAAGGATTTAAATTTTCTACACAGATTTTCCTATAATTCTTCAGTTTGATAAACAAAAGTATCACAGCGAACTCTGATTATATCCAATTAAAAAGTGGGCTACCTGCTTTCAGGAAAGAAGTAATAATTATAAGTAATAAACTTGCTAATTAGTGTTGTATACTGATAATCTGTCAATATCATAAACATACACATTAACTTTGTAGTCAAGAAAATGTTTACTCCACAGTGTGAAGGTTGTTTTCTGCTGCCTATTAATCTCTATAGGCTGAGGTGACCATGTGAAGGCCCTTAGTGGGGCTGCTTATTAAATTCAAAAAAATCTATAACTCACCAATTTTGTTTTCATTCCAATTTGTTGAACAATTCTTCACTCTTTTACTCCCTAAGCAAAATAAACACTAGACCTGTACACTGTCAGTTTACAAATAGAACTCTTTTTCCTAATAACAGCAAGAAAATGTTGCTATAATTATTTGAATGCCGGGTGTTTTTCAAATTCTTGCAACATGGGAATGTGGACTTCACATTCAGCCATTTCACATGCATTCCTAACAATGATGTTCTAATGACACCTTGCCTGTGGCTGCTTCTTGAGGCATGATTAAGGCATCCCAGCCCTGCTTAGCCTCCATTACATCCAAGGACTAATAAGTGCTAGTAAGATCAAAAATTGACACTTCAACTACATTACAATTTTTCTTCTGTTAGTAAAAGAGCTCATTACATAAGAGTTATCCTGTTATTGAGGACATAATACTCACATGTATACCTAGAGCAGCCTCTACCTTGAGGCAAAAAAAAAGAAAAAGAAAAAATCTTGGGGCTGGAGAGATGGCTCAGCAGTTAAGAACACCAACTGCTCTTGCAGAGGACCCGGGTTCGATTCCCAGCACCCACATGGTGGCTAAGAACCATCTTCAAGCCGGGAGTGGTGGCACATGCCTTTAATCCTAGCACTTGGGAGGCAGAGGCAGGTGGATCTCTGAGTTCAAAGCCAGCCTGGTCCACAGAGTGAGTTCCAGGCCAGCTGGGGCTCTAGGGAGACCCTGTCACAAAAAGTTAAAAAGACAATAATAATAATAATAATAATAATAATAATAAATCTTGATGAAAAAATAGAACATTCCAAACAAGCAACATTTGTAAGGCAATGAAATACTGAATGTTTATGAGTAAAACTGTTTATAAAACATTTTATATTCCTCTGCCTTCTCAAACCAAGTATTCAAAGCATGGTCCAAATATCCATTAACACTTCAATAATGGTTCCACATGGTTTACTAACCTGACACCCAGCAGTGGCTCTCGAAGTAAACTGATCCACACCCTGCCAACTTTTGCTTTGCTTAGCCAAGAATCTATCCTGCTACTTCAAAGATGGGCTTGTCTTGCTTTCAACTGTGTAAGGACAGTCTTCTACAGACTCCTCCTACACACACTTACCAAGTGCCTACTATATATGGAACAGCAATGTGATGAATAAGACATTACATATAAGACAAGAGCTTTCTGTTTGCTGTTGGTCACTTAGGGACTTTGGTTTGGTTTGGTTTTGCCCTCTCCTGGTCAATACTGTGGGTCAATATTGTAGGCTTGTGGTATTTAAAAATGGCACAGTCTATTTCTCTGTGACCTTTTATTTGTATTGACATACTGTAGGTAAGGGTTAATAAAACCTTTACCTCTCTGCATAAAAATGTCCTCAGTCCCCTCATTCTGTTCCCCTGGTAGCCCAGCAAGTATGTTTCTAGGCGATGTTGCTTCTAAGTATCCCTGGTTGGTAATTTGTCACTGACAGGAGGGATAAATGAACATTGTGTTCCTGACAGGGAAGGACACCACACTCTGGGCTTCCCAGGGCTGGGAATTCTCATCACTTGGAATTTGGAAGCTATGTCCATGGCTCTGTGAGGTTTGGGGCAGATACACTTCCCTGTACCAAAGCTGAGGAGAAAACGTGTCTGACATTTATGCTGATTCTAGTTCCTGGAGAGGAGGAGGGGAACAATGGATGGAGTGGCCACTGCCCAGTGATTCACCGGCCCCTTCTCCCACCTTGGAGCCAACCTGTGTTCACACTTGCTTTTGCATCTGAATGTTGTGCTGAGCAGAGAAACCTCCCTCCCATTGTGTTTTTTCTTCCTGTCACAATATCTTTGAAAAGTCAGCATATTGTGTCCATTGTAATTCACCCAGGATTGGTCCCAGGATCCCCATGGATAAAAAAAAAAAAAAGGATGTTTCAGTCCCATACGTATATAATGGTATGGCACTTACATGTGATCCATACACATCCTCCAGCTGTTCTTTAAACCATCTCTAGACCAGAAATGATGCCTAATATGAAGCCTACACAGCACCTCATTCGTGTGGATTCAGAGAGTACTTAGCATGTGGTAAATTGAAGTTCTGCTTTTTGTAACTTTCTGGAATTGTTGTTTTTTTTTTTTTTTCAAATCTATCTGAAGTTGCTTGTATATCAACTTTCCAATAAAGACCAACTCTACCTAGCAGATGTCCATGTAACATTGCCCCAGTCTTTACATTCCATCATGAAATGTGACAACTGCAGAATATTGAATGGAGTGGCCCTGATATTTGGTGCCAAGTTCTCAAGAAGTAACTGGTTCCAACAAAACTTTCCAAGGATAGCACCCACTTCACAAGCACTATGCACTTACAACACTTTAAGAACTGTCAGTTTAGAAAAGCAGAAGTTAATTTGGCCATGTCAGTCATTAAATTGAAGGCCGATTTTTGGGATAGAACAGTGTAACTGGCAATTGCCTTCATCTTCCAAAAGTCTTCCTAATCCAATAAAATAGTTTTGTACTCTCGCACAACATCCAATGGACAGCTCCAAACTCATGATCACAAAGATGGCCCTGGTTAAACCCACTAGGTCACAAAACAAAACAAAAAGACATGAATGTGAAAGATTGTAGGGAGGGAGGGTTGATAGAGATGGAAAGGAAATAAAGAGAGTAGGGCAAGAGAAATCAAATGCATTAGATAATACATATATGTGTGTATACAAAATTATCAAAGAACAAACATAATTAATAAAAGTCAAATGTGCTAAAAAATAAAATACGTGGAAATAGTTCTATGGTAATAGTAATAATGTGTGAGCCAGTGAAAGTTAAATGTTTGGAGAAAATCGTAAAAGCTTGAATACTGAGTCTTTTCCTAACACTGGAAGGAAGTCTTTTGGCTTCACATAAAAAAGAACTTTGTAGTAATAACAGCTGCCCAAGATTATCTGTGCCTTGATTCCACCCTATAGTTATGTATAATACAACTGTCTTCTGGAGACTCATGGGTTAAAAAAAGGGGGGGGGGG
>VZQC01001793.1:1531183-1677544 GCA_009823505.1 Rhizomys pruinosus | reverse complement strand
GCTTCGGCTGTCCTGGAACTCACTTTGTAGACCAGGCTGGCCTTGAACTCAGAAAGATCCGCCTGCCTCTGCCTCCCAAGTGCTAGGACTAAAGGCATGCGCCACCACACCCAGCTGATCCATGACTTTTTAAAAATCCTTATTTGTGCACTTGGGAGGCAGAGGCAGGCGGATTTTTGTGAGTTCAAGGCCAGCCTGGTCTACAGAGTGAGTTCCAGGACAGCTGAGGCTACAGGGAGACCCTGTCTCGAAAAGACCAAAAAAAAAATCCTATTTGTTAAGGCAAAATAGGTAATTTATTTTTCTTTTTTAGTAAATATAATGCCTGACGCTATGATAAAGTACATTAAGGGCCTGGAGAGATGGCCTAGCTGTTAAGAGCACCGACTGCTCTTGCAGAGGACCCGGGTTTGATCCCCAGCACCCACATGGTGGCTGAGAACCATCTTTAACTCCAGTTCCAGGGGAATCCGACACCCTCTTCTGACCTCCAAGGCATTGCACGACAGTGGTGCACAGACTTACATGCAGACAGTACATTCATACACATAAAAATAAATAAATAAAATTTAAAAAATGGCTGTCCTCTAAAAAAAAGTACATTAAAACATACATCAACTGGCTATGTAATTTAGGAATGTAAAGTAATAATTCTTTCTACCTGCATGCAACTCTACTGTTAAAAGGTGAATCCTTAAACATGTTTTGGGATTAACCTATTTTTTTTCAGACGTCATAATTTTGATTTATGTGTGGAGTGTATACATGCATATTTTGGAGTAATATAGAACTAAAGGGAACAACAACAACAACAACAAAAGACTTGTTCAAAGAACTGACTGAAACAGTAAACTTTTGTCCAAAACAGTAAACTTCTGCAATGAAAAGTTTTTTAAAAGACTGAGAAAAAGATGCAAGATATGTATGGCAGAATGCATGAGCTCTAGAGAGGTGGGGGGCATGGAGGAGGGAATGAGCCTAAATTTGATTAAGAAATGTTATATGAGCCGGTCGTGGTGGCACACGGCTTTAATCCTAGCACTGGGGAGGCAGAGGCAGGCAGATCTCTATGAGTTCAAGTCCAGCCTGATCTACAGAGTGAGTTCCAGGCCAGCTGGGGCTATAGGGAAACCCTGTCTCCAAAAAATAAAGGAAAAAAAAAAGAAATGTTATATGAAATGCGCAAAAGTTCAATAAAAATTTAAGAAAAAAATGTGTGTGTGTGTGTGTGTGTGTGTGTGTGTGTGTGCATGCCTTTAACCCCAGCACCTGGGATGCAGGAGCAAGCAGATCTCTGAGTTCACGCCAGCCTGGTCTACATAAGGAGCTTCCGGGCAGCTGGGGCTATAGAGAGACTGTCTCAAAAAAGTAAAAGTAAAAAAAAAATATATAAAAACATACCTATTCCAAGTTATGTTATTGTCAATCATAGTTTGTTGTTAGTTTTAGAGTCGTTGCCTTTGCCCTGCCATCTGTTGTATCATTACTTTTGAGAGTTTGTTTCATTGACTTAAATTATAATTAATATATAAAAAATATAATATAGAGTGCTGCCCTCCACTCTTCCCACTCAATCTGCTCCCCTCCAGCAAGAACCACTATGGGGAGTGCCATGCATCCTTCCAAACACAATTTTCTATGCACCTCCAGGTATGTTACACACATCGGCAAACAGACAAAGACACACAGGCACAAATAATACCATTGTGAATTCAACACAGTGGAATAATTCTATGACTTTTTTCTTATCTATATTCTGGAGGTCTCCCTGCCAGGAAGTGCAGCGTTATCTACACAGAATTCTATGGACTATTCCGTGGATAGTGAAATTGAAATATCTTTAAGTAGTTTCTAACTTGTTTGCCATCACAAACAAGCTTCAGCAAAAATTCTTTCTACCCAAGTATTCCTACAGATTGAATTCTACATGTTTAGATAACAGTCAATAGACTTAAGTACTGTGTCCACAAAGGACACACCAGTAGACCCCACAATTCTGTATTCTCATATAACTTTTTAATATGTGGATACTGAATGAAAGAAAAGAATACCAGTGAAATTTAGCACCTTTTCAGATTTTTCCATTTTTCTTTTTTTTTTTTTTTTAGACAGGGTCTTCCCTGTAGCTCTGGCTGTCCTGGAAACTACTCTGTAGACCAGGCCTCGCCTCGGACTCACAGCGATCCTTGTGCCTCTGCTTCCCAAGTGCTAGGATTTAAACACCACACGCCCGGTTTTATTTACTTTTTATGTATAATGTACTGGTCTGCATTGCAAGTCTTGCACCCGTGTCATCAGCCACAGAGGTCAGAAGAGGGTGTGTCGGATTCCCTGGAACATGGAGTTCTCCTGGAATTGGAAGCTTTCACACGGTTCTGGCCGCATGTGGGTGCTGGGGATCAAACCGTGGTCCTCTGTAAGAGCAGTCGGAAGCTCCTAACCGCTAGGCCATCTCTCCAGCCCCCATTTTTCTTATTTGTCTCTGAATTGCCTGTTATCTCTCTATCCATTTTTTCATAGTCTTGTTTTAACTAGTTTAGGAAAACTTTACATAGTTACCAGTGGTTATTTCTTTATGCAAAGATAGTTTCAACTAGTATGCTATCATTTTACTTTGCTCATTTGTCAAACTGTAGAGAAGTGTATATTATTTAGCGCTATTCACATCTGGATGGGTCCTGCCTAGCCCCAAGCTATAAAACAACTTCCTATATTTCATTTCAATACCAGTTTTGTTTGTTACACAAACATTCTTTATTCCGTCCACATGCCCCATGCCCCACTTCCACTCTTTGTGCTGCTTACTGAATTGGTTGCTTTGACACATTCACACCACACACACACACACACACACACTTTGTATATTAATCATGCACTCTATTTCTTTCATGAGAGCCACCTCCATCTGACTAGAAAGAGTGTCAGCTCAGAATTCTGCCCAGAGAAGCCACGAAGATGAGGAAAGCTGGTGTTTTCTAGTGCCCACACATCTGAGGTCAAAGACCAGCTGTATGACCTGGGCCCCATCACCCAGCTTCTCTCTCCAAGCCTGCCATTCCCAGACGCTGCTCACCTGTGCACCCTGGCCCATTCTACCTCCCTGAGCCCTCCAGGCCCTTGCATTTCGGCCAGCCCCTCCCTCTAGGCTGGCTAGCTGCTCTCTTTTATGGCCCCTGGAGGCATCTGAGATGTACATGTACCATCCTCACTGTACATCATTAAATGTCTCTCACGCCTTAGAAACTCTGTGACTCCCCAGAGATGTGCTCTTGGGTGATGACAGCTGATTGAGACCAATGCCCACACATCTGTCCCCATAGGTCAGCTGCCCAAGCCTTTCCAGGATTTGCCAGATGAATTCCTCAACACTGAAAACGCAGTTAAGGCTTTCCCAGCCCCTACTTTTCTAAGCCAGTTCTTCTCACCCAAGTAAGGAACGACTATCCTGCAGCCCCTCACCCCTACCTGTCCTCGATACAGGATGGCTAAGGCTCCTTTCCCCTGAGTCTGCTCTACTTGTCCAGTCCCTTCCCCCAAGCTGGTCTTTTTTGTGTGTGTGTTTTTTTGTCTTTTTGAGACAGGGTCTCCCTGTAGCTCTGGCTGTCCTGGAACTCAGTCTGTAGACCAGGCTGGCCTTGAACTCACAGAAATCCACCTCCCCCTGTTTCCCAAGTGCTAGGATTAAAGGCGTGCTCCACCACGCCCGGCTTCCCCTGCTTTTTTTTTTTTTTTTTTTTTGGTCTTTTTGAGACAGGGTCTTCCTGTAGCCCCAGCTGTCCTGGAACTCACTCTGTAGACCAGGCTGGCCTTGAACTCACCTGCCTCTGCCTCCTGAGTGCTAGGATTAAAGGCGTGGGCCACCACACCCCTGCTTTTTGTGCCACCCATCAAACCCCACCCTGGATCACAAGCATTCTGGTGGTGACCGGAATCACGTCACTAATTACATTTACGTGCCTTGTTTTCTTTGACGGTCGTATAGCATCCCGTTGTTATGGGGGTCTCAGTACACAAGTGATGTTCAAGAAACAGATCTCAGCATGCTGACTCCTACTCCACTTTTATTTCTCAACTTCACCTTGGCAAAACATCTCTCTCCTTTGGCTACGTATCAGTGCCACAGGCACTCCAGCCAGTACCCACCCACCTCCTGGCGTCTCATGCCCAGGGTCCTTACAGACACCTGAGACTTTTGAGTCTCAAATCCAGGGATATCAGACTGTGCTGAAGTATCGTGCATCTGTGCCTTCAGCTGCGGGTTGCAGGGCACGTCCGTGGGAACTCTGATTGTGCTTTACAAACATGTCTGGCGTTAGGGAGATGTTTTAATGACATTCGGTGGGTTTCAACCCAAGCATTCCGATTTAATAATCCTGGGTCCCGGTTGGGCATCGGAAAGTTTAAAGGAATGAGCCATGCTGGGGCGCGCTCCCGGGCTCCAGGATCGAGTTTCCGCCTTCAGAAAAGCGCGCGGGCCCGCGTGGCGCGCGGCCCCGGCGGCCCCACCCCCACGCCCAGCAGTCCCGCCCTGGGACCTGGCTCCCGTCCGCCTGGGGATAAACCCGGAACCGGGCTCAGTCGGGAACCAGGGACCAGGGTGCCCAGAGCGCGCGACTCCGGCTTCTCTGCGGCCAGCGAGGCGACTGCGTCCGAGGTGATTGGCGAAGCTCGGCGACTGCGTCCGAGGTGAGTGGCGAAGCTTGGCGACCCCGATCCAGGAGGCGGTTGCAAGGCCAGCCGGCGCCCAGGCCCAGGCGCGAGGGTTGATGCGGGCGCGCGAGCTCGGCGAGAGATCGCGGCGCGCGTCCCCAAGGCCGGGCTGCGCGTCCCCAGGGGCGGGGTCCCGCTACAGCAAGCAGCCCCGACGCCCCCCTAACCCGGGCGGTGGGCCGTGAGCAGAGCTCCAGAGCAGAAAGTGGATACTCCCAGGCCGCAGTCCGGGTTCCTGCATTCTGCCCCAGGCCAGTGCGTGCACAACCCCCTCTCCCGCCGCCCCTTGTTTCCGCAGAAGGTATGGTTGTGGGTCTATCTGCCACCACCACGGCCATCTACAACAGATGCCCCCACCAGGGCACAATTGCTGCCCCACGCACCCTGGACTAGAAGCAGGTGGCTTCTGCTTATAATTTGCTGAGTTAGCTCAGCTTTTGGACTGAGTATTGGCTGAGGGATGAAGCCATCAAGTCCTAAGCCTGATGAAATTAAATCCACACGTGTCTAAGAAAGATTCTTTACAATAAATGGAAACGTACATTTGTACCTGCACCCTAGCCTCCCAGCTGAGCACCCCACTCAGGGAAGTCCCTTAACCCTCTACAGGTGCCGTTTTGGTGAGCTGCACTATGAATCTGAGAAAACTGTGAAATAGTCTCTGTGAGTCAGGATTAACATCAAGCAAGGAGAATTCTTTTTTTTGGGGGGGGAGGGGGATTTTATCCTACATCTCCCAGAGCAGGGAGAATTCTTATCTCAAATGCCAGAACCACCTTAAACCTCAAAACTCCTGAGGTCTAGAGAGACTAACGATCCTGCCCCAGGCTTGGCAGAGTCAGGGAGAGCATCCAAGTTTGCCTTGCCATACTTTGTAAGTGAAAGGGTGCTGGTTGAATTGGGCCCTCAGAGCCTGAGAGGGGACTTGCGGTGCTGGTGGGAAATCATTTAGAAAATGTTATAACATCCAATTAATTTCCTCCAAACACTTTATTACAAGTAGAATTTTCCAACCCTTTTATCTTCAGTCTTTTTTATTGTTGTGTTGGGTATCTGAACACAGGGGTTCACACAGGCTAGGCAAGCACTTTCACACTGAACTACTCAAACCTTAAATAACATCACGAAGTGAAAGAATCATAGTGCAAGTGACAAAGCAGAAACCTAAAAGTAGAAAAATAATAATAATAATAATAATAATAACACCCAAATGGTTGCAGTTATGTCATAAACATGATATGGCCAAATCTTTGAACATCAGATCAGCCAGCGGGAAAATACCAATTTTTCTGATTAGTATAGAGAAAACTAGGAAGAAATACAAGCCCTCTCCTTGGCTTAAATTTGGGGGAGGTGGTTGCAGTTCCCAATTAACAGACATTTTCATCATACATGACACAGAGAGGCATGCAGGTCTGATGGAGCTTGAGGGCACATGTGAAAGTTGAACAAGATAATCCATCGCTACAGTTCCTGCCATCTTCTGAGTTCAGTGTCAGCCACCAAAGGGATAAGTTTAGATCACATTCTCGGTTCATTCTTCAGAAAGCAGAATGGAGCAAACTCTCTCTTGCCTTATAGGTGTTGGCCAGAACATGCTTTCCATCCTGGAATCCGCAAAGGAGTTTCTTGTTTTCTTAGGAAAATCACTGCTTAGTATTTTGGAAGCCCTTCTTTTTCATGTGATCCCAAAACCTCGGAAGAATGTCGCTGGCGAAATAGTTCTCATAACAGGTGCTGGGAGTGGACTGGGAAGGCTCTTAGCCTTGCAGTTTGCCCACCTGGGATCAGTCCTTGTTCTATGGGATGTCAATAAGAAGACAAATGAGGAGACACTGCAGGCGGCTCGGGAGGCAGGAGCTGCCAGGGTGCATGCCTATACCTGTGACTGCAGCCTGAAGGAAGAAGTGTATAGAGTGGCTGACCAGGTATGTCTTGGGGATTTACTGCTTTTTATAGGTAGTGAGAATCCTATGCTGTTGTTTTGCCATGCACCAGTTTGCTCATTGGCCTTTCTTTCCAGGTGCCCTTTCTCCTCTTTTCGGTATCTTTCTACTTTAAGAACTAATGTGGAGAAATGGGATTAGAGAATTTTGGGTTCCCATACAAAATGCCATGTCAAGTACCCTGTATGTAGTATATCATAGCACTATAAAGTAAACTGTTAGCCCCCTTCACAAATAAGGACACCGAGAAATACACCTGACAGTTAACCCGGTGTGGCTGAGAGCGGAGTTTGTTGAGTCCTGAGTGGTAATGGTGCCGCTGCTCACAATCACGCCTGCCCCTGCTGACTGTACTCCTGCAGTGGAGGAAAAGAAAGGAGGTGGAAACATTCTTTGAAGAGTGAGAAACAGATACTGAGTACCTTGCCCAGGACCAAAGAGCTAGTATATGACTGAGCCATATGCACTCATGTTTAGTTTGCGTTAAACTAGGCTCTGTCCACCCCACCACCATGATTTCCATTTGAATGGTTTTTTTCATGGGTGGTCATAGATGATAAGAATACTCACCCTGAAGACATTCATTTGTTTCTGGTGGTAGTGGGGCTTGAACTCAGGGCCTTAGTATTTCCCAAGCATGTGCTCTGAAACTGTGCTCCACTCAAAGCCTCAAAATACTCTTAAACGTATTTGCTGCTTTGGCAATAATATAGATGCACATATAAAGAACGTTTTGGGGAACTGAAGCTCCAATATACTGATAGACATGAGGCTTCTAGCTCACCAAGAGATGTCTTTTTCCCTCATAAGGACTTCAGTGCCCTCATTTCCACACTGGGATACATACCACACACCTCTCTCTTGGGTTGACCTGTGGTCCCAATATTGCCAAACTTAATAAAAAGAGAGGAACCAGGCAAGCCTGCTCCAAGCAGCCTTTCTACTCTTCATTTTTCTTACCACTAGTTCTAATCCCAGGCCTTCCAATAGTCTGGAGGTCAAAACCTAATAAACCTACCTAGGCTTACACTGGGCCCATGTTCCAAGTACATCCCACCTTCCATCTGTACCTGTTTGTATGTGAAACACCTGTCACCTGATACCTGATGTACACTAACTACAAACAATATCTCTATCCAGGCTTCAGTGGTCACCAGTACAGACATAAGCATCTTCATCCATGAGGCAAACTAATGAAGTGTTCTATTGATAATTATCTCCCTCTCTCCTGAATCTGAAACATGTATCTAAAGCTGCTTGACCTTGGGAATGGGCCGCCATTCTATATTCCCAGCTTATCATTCACCTTTATATCTTTGGGGTCTTGGGGAAGATTAACTATGGATTTGGGGGAAGCAAGTTCCAATCGTCACTTCCAAAGCCACCATTTCTTCATATTATTCTGGATAATAGGAAAGTATAAGAATTTTAAAGACATATTCACTAAGAGAATGACCAAGGAGAAAAGTTTTAAAGCAATATGTTAAAGTTCTGTCACTCCTGAGTCTGGAGAACTTTTATTCCAGATTCAGAGCTTAGCTGTGAGCTTAGAAAGTCCAGCTTTGCATGGCACCTCTAGCTGAGAGGTTCTTATGAGCAAAAATATGGGCAGGCTGGACCCAGGTACTTTTCCTTTATTCTTAATGTGGCAGGTGGATGGGTAGGGGCTCTGTATTTAATGACTGCGACCTTCAGAGATAGTATAAACCAAATTCACAATCAGTTTGGTTTATACCATCTCTGACTGCATTGCTACATTCCACAGCCCCTTCCATAGTGGCTTGGGCCTTTCATCCCAGCACTCAGGAGGCAGAGGCAGTCGAATCTCTTGAGTTCAAGGCCAGTCTGGTCTACATAGCGAGGTCCAGGCCAGCTGAGACTAAAAGGAGACCCTGTCTGAAAAAGACCCCCCCAGAAGAAACTAAACTTTTTGTGGCATCTGAAAATTTCTTAAAATTGGTTCCTGAAGCTGGGTGTGGTGGCGCACGCCTTTAATCCTAGCACTTGGGTGGCAGAGACAGGCGGATCTCTGTGAGTTCAAGGCCAGCCTGGTCTACAGAGTGAGTTCCATGCCAGCTGGGACTAAAGGGAGACACTGTCTCAAAAATACCAAAAAAAAAAAAAAAATTGGTTTCTGATTCCTGATGCCCAACTCTGTGGACTACATGGTCACTAGTGGAAGCAAGCCCTTCCTGCCAGCTGCTACCACTGATAAGCAGTGGGTAGAAAGCCTGCGTGGTTGGGGAATTCATGTCAGTCATTCTTGCAGTTTAAGAGCACATACCAGCATGCTTGACAGACAGCCCGGGGACCTTTGAGCAGGTTCTTGTTTCCACAGTGTGGGTGTTCCCAGGGAAAGCTGGGCCAACAGATGGGCACTGCTCCCACGTACGTTGCGAAAGTTGTCAGAGAGAGCGCTGGATGGATGACTGCCTACCTCTTGCACTGAGAATAAAGAGTGCCCCAAAAATGAAAAGTTACTTTAAAACTAGAATTTTATGCATTTTCTCTTGAGTAGGGGACTCTGGGCCCTTATGAAATATAGGACAAACTAGTTTATTCGCATTATGATGATATAACATGCCTCAGAGATAGTTCAGCTAGAGAACATAAGCCCACTTTTCTTTGGTGCAGACTATGCTATTTTCATCCCTGAGGTGAGCTAGAACATCCTAGTCCCTAATGCTGTTGCTGACTTCCAGCCCCGTCTCTTTCTGACGTTCGTTACTTTGCCTCTGCTAGGACTGATCAAGTTGTTTCTCCCTTGGACTGCTGTTCAAGTTGAATTTGATTGAATATTATAGATAGAATATGATCTGGGTTCCCTTTGTCTGTGTTTCCAAGTTTCCCAAGGCCACAGGCCCAGTTGACTAGGTAGGCCTTGTCACCGTGATGCCAGACTATGCTTTCCACAACAGCAACTTCTACCTGGCAGCAGTGATGCCCCTCCCCCCATGCAATTCTGTGTTGATGCACCTTGCAAGTCCATCCTGACCTGCCTTACACATACGTGCACACACACACACACACACACACACACACACACAAGAAATAAGAGGTGCTGCCCCAAGCTTTCTTTTTGAGCTCTGTGGGCGGGTCTTTCTAAATTGTGGATTAAGTTTGATGATGTATAATCTAAATTACACCGATGAAATTCAGAACACAGAAGAGATTATAATACCATCCCCTGCCATCCATTTCTCACTAGTGCACATTTCCCATGAGGAGCCAAGATTACACACTAAAGGTTTGTTAGAGGGAAATGGTCCAGTGTTATACCTGGAGCTCCTAGTTTCTAAAATAAAAGAGATTGACTGCCTCTTCAGGCTGGCATTACATCAATAAACATGACTCACAGACTTTGTGCCTCAAAATTTGAGGTGGAGATAAAGAAAACCAGCCTGTTTAGCAAAATAAGACAGGCAGATTCTAATCTACTATGTGTTTAAAATATATATTACCTTTCTTCCTCTGTTCCCCTTCCTTCCCCCCAATACCTGTGTATGCCAGGTTGGGATCTCTAGGCTGTTTGGTTATAATAAAGCTGTTATTATGCCCATCGCTTGACTGAAATTATATTCTACCATGCAGAACACAAAGCAGAATTAACTAATCTCAGGCCATAAGACTAGTTCTAAGTGAAGAAGGAAAGTGGTATTTCAGTATTAAACATGTACTAAGAAAGAGGGAACTTCAAGCCAGGCGTGGTGGCGCGTGCCTTTAATCCCAGCACTGCGGGAGGCAGAGGTAGGCAGGCCAGCCTGGTCTACAGAGCGAGCTCCAGGCCAGCTGGGACTAAAGGGAGACCCTGTCTCAAAAATACCAAAAAAAAGGAAGAAAGAGGGAACTAAAAAGGCCAAGCATTGGGAATAGGTATCTAGCACCCTGGGACTCTGCAAAGGCCATGTGATTTCAGCCTAAGTCAGGCATATGAATATTGAAAACCAGAACAGAGACAGAATTACTAGTTTGATAGCTTCACTCTTATTCAATTCAGGTTAAACAAGAAGTTGGTGATGTTTCCATCCTCATCAACAATGCCGGAATCGTAACAGGCAAAAAGTTCCTCGACTGCCCAGACGAGCTCATGGAAAAGTCGTTTGATGTGAATTTCAAAGCACATTTATGGGTGATTATTTTTTCCTCATAATAAGTGCAAACTTACTGTGGCATTCCAAAGTACTTTTTTCTTGCTCTTTAACAACATTACCAATCTCTAAATAAAGCACACACATCATGGTATGTCTGTGTCTGTGTCTGTCTGTGTTTCTCTGTCTCTCTCTGTGTCTCTCTGTCTCTCTCTGTGTCTCTGTGTGTGTGCATGTGTGTGTGTGTGTGGTGAGTTTACCTTCAGTCCTTCTGTACAGTACAGTCCCCTTCAGTGTGCTCTCTCCTGTAGCTTTCACATCTTTGTCCTACTCCCATTTTTTCCTAGTCTCTCTCTCCTCTTCTCTTGTCTTCTTCCCTTCTCTTCTCTTCTCTTCTCTTCTCTTCTCTTCTCTTCTCTTCTCTTCTCTTCTCTTCTCTTCTCTTCTCTTCTCTTCTGTCTCTCTTTCTCTCCTGTCTCTCTCCTCTCTCCTGTCTCCTCTCTCTGCTAGTTATTCCTTCAATGTTGGTATTTCTCTCCCCCCCTGCTGTCCCCTCCTGATATTCTCTCTCTTCACTCTTTCTGGATAGTTCATATCCAGTCTTTGAACCCCTACGTGCAAATAAGAACAGAACAGGTGACTTAAATGCCAGACACTCAAAGAGCTGGCTCCACTGGACTCCAGCTCTCACAGACAGAGTTCCAGCTGAGAAGCAGAGAGCTCACTCAGAACCCTGAGTGCAGGGTACTAACTTAGTTAGTGTGCTGTAGTGATGATTTTCTGCCTCTCTGTGAAGCAACATAAAGTAGTCAAATGAAACAGGCTTGGCCTTTGTAAGAGATCTCTTTTGTGGAGGGTGGATATTGTAGGGTAAATTTGCCTGTGCACATGTGTATAGAGGCAAGAGGTTAGCTGATGTAGGGATGTCTTCAGTTGCTTCTCCACTTTACTTTTTGAGATGGGGTCTCTTCACTGAATGTGGCGCTCCCTATTTAGGAAGCCCAGGGATCCCCCTGTCTCTGTCCTCCAAGCTAGCGGTTACAGAAGCACGTAGCCATGCACAACGTATTTTATGTGGGAGCTGGGTATCTGTACTCAGGTCCAAGCACTTCACTCACTGAGCCATTTCTCCAGGCCAGGACTCACTTTCTTAACCTCCTTGGAGGTCTGCTTAAGTTCTTGTTGCTGAAGATGTCTTCCTCAGAATCTCATTGCTCTTCCTGGACCACCTTTCTTTAAGTTCCTTATTAAAAAATGAAGACATTCTACATGACTGAGATACACAGCCTAAGCACCCTCTATGTAAAGAGTTCTTTATTTTATGAATTGGAATTAAAATAAGAAATCGCTACTCAAAAAAGTAAAGATGGTTATCTTTCCCAATGGAAGGAGAATGTTATAAACTTTATTCAGGAAAAATTTTACAGTCAAACTAAGCTAAGGAGAGAAAGGCAATAAACACTAAACAGTTCTATCCATAAATACACATGGGCGTTTGGATTATGGCCATCACAACTAAGATTTTCCTGTACTGCTTTGACTATGCTCTTAATTCTGTATTGCTAAAAACACAAAATGTGAGCAAAAGCATAAGTCCGAATACATTATATTTGATACTATAGACATTTTTATGGAGAGATAATGATGTAACAGGTTTAAAGTTTCCTTTATGTGCCGGGTGTGGTGGCGCACGCCTTTAATCCTAGCACTTGGGAGGCAGAGGCAGGCGGATCTTTGTGAGCTCAAGGCCAGCCTGGTCTACAGAGTGAGTTCCAGGAAAGCCAGAGCTACAGGGAGACCCTGTCTCAAAAAGACCAAAAAAAAAAGTTTCTTTTATTTGTGCTTAAGTTTTTATATCCAGTGACTTCAGGTGTTTTTATTACCTAAAAAAAAAAGTCTTAATCATATAAGCATCTGAGAAAATTGTGCAATATGCTGTTAGGTGTTAAAAGGTTTTCTTTGCTTTTCATAGACATACAAAGCCTTTCTTCCTGCCATGGTTGCTAACAACCATGGCCATTTGGTTTGCATTTCAAGTTCAGCAGGATTAATCGGAATAAATGGACTAGCAGGTAAGAGAAACTCCTTACAACGTTAATTGGCATAGTAGCTCTGAGTCATTAGCATTGACTTCATGCCCTAATTATACAAAAGTCAGTAAACCAAATGCCGGGCATAGTGATACTTCTAATCCCAGCCCTCAGGAGGCAGAGCCAGGTAGATCTTCATGAGACTGAGGACACGCTGGTCTAAATCATGACTTCCAGGTGGCCTGGGACTAGGGAGACTCTGTCAAGCAACAACAACAACAAAATCAATAAACCAAAAAGGTCTAATCCTTGAGGTAAGTGCTAGAAAGTTTCTTTTGTGAAGCAGAACTGCCACCAGATAAAAAAACATGATTTTCAACTGCATGTTTTGGAGTCATAAGGTCTCATGAAGTCCCCTGGATGTAAAGGGACATTGTAGGTGGGGGACCCTCACAGACAGTTTTGTGTGCAAATGATCAAATTTACCTGGCACTGTTACCAAGATGCTAAAGATGCTGACCTGACCTCCTAAGTATTCAGTAGGTGGTTTCCCTACTGTGAATTTACAGAATTCAGAAAATAGATGGGAGTTTTTATTTTCCCACTGGGAAAGGCCTGCAGGAAGCAATGGTCACTCTCACCTCTCTTCCAACACCCAAATGAGGTGACAGTCTCAGTGGGCACGTGGCAAACTCGTACACCAAGGTCTTTGACCAAGAAAGCCTAACTCAGGATTTGGTCGTAGATGAACAGACACCTTCACCAGGAGTCCCCTTCACCATTAGCTAGAGTTTGTCTGTGTCCTGGAGACTCATCTGAGAGAACTGTAACAGCACCATATGGACAACAGGTGGACAGCTAGAACAACCTGAGGGGGAGGTTTTGGTGTCTAGATCTGATTTGGTTTTATTTTTTTTTTTAATGTTATGCATTTTATTTTTTTTAATTTAATTTAATTTTTTTTTTGATGCTTTGTGTATTTCACACATCATTTTCCAATTCAGTTCAGGCATATTTCCCTTTCCCTTCCCCCCACCCCACCCCACCCCATCCCAGATCATGCATTCTGCAATAACTGTCCTGCATCTTTCTCTAAGTTTTTTTTTCATTTTTTTAACAATAAGTGATAATTTATGAGAACAAGCATCCTTCATGTAAAACCAATTTGCAAGCAGTTGTGCCCAAACCCACACAGCCCATGGGTCCCACCATCCAAGCAGGCTTGTATGTTCAATCACGTTGATCAAATGAGTGTCTAGACTATATTGCTGTAGTTTCACCATTCACCCCAATCGCAGCCCTTACATTCTACCACACCCCCTCTTCCGCAGATTGTTCCCTAGGCTTAGAAAAGGGGCACAGGTTGATGAGAAGCAAAACAGTCTACTTTCTCTGGAGCTGTTGTCTTGGACTCTGGTCAGTTCTGGCTGTTTCCTTTCACGGACTGACAGTTTGTCCAGGAATAACCTTTCGTTCCTACTAATGAAGCACAAGCAATTAGATATATAGGTATTTAAACAGTACTAATTGTTATGGTAGATTACTTTGGCATAGACACAGATGTTTGGATGGTATGTTAATCCATGAATTACATTTTTTTCTGTTAAATATGACAGGGTCTTACTGTGGCTTATAACATCTCCTAACCATTAGAGGATGTAAGCTTGTGGCATCAGCTGTGGATTATTCCTCCAAGGAGAGAGCTAATAGCCAATTAGATTTGGGATATACAGGCATATGGTTGCCTCTGCTGCACAGTATTTCCAGGCAGGTGAAGTGTAGCTGGTGTTGACGGAGGAGTCTTGCTTGAATCAAGGAGACCCATATTTGCTTTATTAGTTTAGTGGCCTTTGGTAACACTCTCTGGTATTCCAGAGACCATCTGTGCACTTGCATGTGTGGTGTCAATACATCTTTCCCATGTTAACGTCAGGTCTTCGACAGCATGGTCTTATCGCCTCCCTTCTCGCAGGTATCCCAGTTTAGAGACAAGGAGCCTTTACCTTTTGTGGGGGCTTGGATCCCCTGGCCAACATCTCCTTGGAAGAATAATCCATTTTACTGATATCAGAGCTCTCCTGTATTAATATATTTTGCTTAAGTGCATAGCTTAAGGAGACTTTAGTATTATATTTGGTTCTGAATAGAGAATAATCCTTTTCACAGTTCCTATGTCTGTTAGTCAATTAAAGAAGGCAGTTTTACCAGTTTTATAAGAGATTACCTCTATAACAGTTGGCTCCAATTTACACTTGGAGAACGACATCATCATCATCATATTTCTCCTTGTTCTATCTGTGGGAGGTAAGAAAGTCTCTCGTATTAAAACCTTTGCGGCACCTAGAAGGTAAGTTTCATTAGGACTCATTATAAATAATTGTTACAAGTAGGATCCACAGAGGGGTTTGATGTTTGTAGCAATCTGAGGCTTTTCTTCCTTTCAATGTTCAGACGGGCCAACCTTTCTGTTGGCACTTTCTGGTACATCCTACTCAATGCAAAGTTGTATCGTCTTTCTCAGCCGTTAAGTTGGTGACATTTTGACCTGTTGGAACATACAAATCTTTTCCCATAGTTAGTTTTAAGATTTGAATTGCAAGGTTTTTGACAACAAGATTTCATATCTGTCTGTATCCCCCCCTTTTTTTTATGTTTTTGTTTTTTGACCCATGAGTCTCCAGAAGGCAGTTGTATTATACATATTTTTCTATTCATTGTGTGCTTACTATAGAAGCATAGAAATAATTAGTTAACAACACGATTTGTACAGAACACAGGAAATTCAGGAAAATTTCCACATATTGTCATTGGATTATGGAAAAACCACGTTCGTTGGCTATGCTGGATGATTCACATGTCGCTCAAGTTGGGTAGTTACCACCACATTCACTTCTAGGCCAGATCATGACCTCGTGAAGAAGCACGGTCCAATTTGCCACTCTGCCTTGCCCCATTGTTCCCAGCTCTGGCAAGAACCAGACTTGTTTTGCTTGGTTTTTCTCTATGATTTCCCTCTTAACCTGTGCCCCTTTTCTAAGCCTAGGGAGCAATCTGCTGAAGAGGGGGTGTGGTAGAATGTAAGGGTGCAATTGGGGTGAACAGTGAAACTACAATATAGTCTGGACACTCATTTGATCAACTTGATTGAACATACAAGCCCCCCCTGCTGGATGGTGGGACCCATGAGCTGTGTGGGTTTGGGCACAACTGCTTGCAAATTGGTTTTACATGAAGGATGCTTATACTCATAAATTATCACTTATTGTTAAAAAAATGAAAAAAGAAAAACAGAGAAAGATGCAGGAAAGTTATGGTAGAATGCATGATCTAGGATGGGCTGGGGTGGGGTGGGGGGAAGGGAAAGGGATATATGCCTGAACTGAATTGGAAAATGATGTATGAAATACACAAAGCATCAATAAAAAATGAAAATTTAAAAAAAAAGGGGGGGGAGGAAGAGCAGATCCCCAACAAAACACAGATGAACCCTGGAAACAATGAGCTAAATGAAGGAACAGTAAACGTGGGCTTGGTAGCGTACGACTCTGGGCGAGACATTCAGAAGACGGAAGTCATAGTGATTTGGTTTTATTTTTGAGACAGGGTCTGGCTTGCTATATAGCCAAGACTGGCCTAGAACTCACAATCTTCCTGCCTCTGCTTCTTGAGTACTGGAATTGTAGGATGTTTACCTTTGTGCCCAGAAGACAGGACAGTCTGTTGATCGGGCACTTCTAAAGCTTGAGTCCAGAATCATAAAGCTAGCCTTAGCTTCCTATGTCTCAATTGCTTGAGAGCCTCTTGGAACTATTGGTTACCCCAAATGTCGCTATTTTATAGCCCTGAGCTCCACACGTCCTTCACGGTATCCCTCCTCAAATTCTTCAGAAGTTACTATTCTCATGTGTCTGATATTCACAGGCCTATAAAATCATACAGGGTTTTTTACAGCTACTGTTAATCTTTTTATCATGCAATATCACCATCTTTATGTGCAAGCTTCACCCACCCTCAGCCCACATGAAAAACAAGCCAAAGATTGTTGCATGTCCCACAGTGTTGGCCTTGGGCCCGTACATCCCAACTACTTTTAAGGGCCCCTAGTTCTCAATGCAGATTCTCTGAGTCCTGGGCTCAAGGGTTCAATGAATGCATTTACACCAGATGACTTGGATGATCTAGAAACATCTCCATACCCTCCTCTTCCCTTCCCTCCTTCTAGTTTCTTGTGCACTGTGGCATTCCCAAGGCATAAGAGGGCCAGTCCTGGCACCTGTGACCTGTTTTTTGCCATTCCTAGTAGCTGCCTCGTGACAGTAAGTGAGGAAGGCAAAGGGAAGCGTTAATCCACCTAAGTACTCTTTATTTATTTTCCACATGATTTTCATTCACAGGTAAGGTGCTTTCTTAAAGTAAATGTGATTTCAGAGAATGCTCAAAGTGGACCTAAATGCCACTTTCTGATTCCCTTTGTATTTTCAAGTTATTTAAAAGGTAGAGGCTGAAGCTAGGAAGTTTTTTGTTCTCACATAGTAGAAGACAGTATAATCAGAAGCTGTGGACTGTATCTCACGAAGACAGCAGTGGGTGCTTTCTAACTGTGGCATTTGGTTAACATATTTGTCGTCATGAGATGCTACCACTATGACAAAATAAGTATTTACTTCGGCTCGCAGTTTTAGAGGGTTTAGTACCTGGTTGTTTGGCCCTGTTGCTCTTGGACCTGTGGCAAAACAATTCCAAAGGCTTCTAAACCACGTGGTAAGGTTTTCACAGACAACTCCACTTTACAGTACCAGTTTTCTGTTAGAGCTTCCTACCAGTGTGCTAAAAATCTTGAGATAATCAGCTTAAAAGAAGAAATTTCATTTTGTGTCATAGTCAGAGATTTTACTTCACGGTCATTTGGCCTTGCTGCTTTGGGACCCGTGGTGAGACAGTTCATCATGGCTGGAGCCCATAACAGAGGAAACCAGTTTCCCCTCTGACAGCTGGGAGGCAAAAGCAGCAGCAGGAAGGAGTCAGAATCTAGTCTCCCTCCATGGGCATACTCCCAGTGACCGAACTTCCTTCCACTTGCCCCACCTCCTTCAGCCTTCTACAGTCTCTCAGTAACAAGCACCACAGGCCTTGTAAATGAGCCATCAGTAGCTTCACCCACACATGGTACATCATGGCAATAATTTAGAATCCTTTCCCATTTCAAGTTCATTATATCATTACTCACTACACCGATAATGTGAAATTTATGATTGGAAGAAAATTTGGACTGAGTACCACAGCCCTTGCTGAGCTTTCTTCCTCAGATTCTTACATCACTTGCTATTCTGTATACTGATTTCTGTATGTCTTTATGCCCAATGAGGTTAAATGATTTGAAATAGAGAATGACAACCATTTGCCCTGTGTCACAGTTAGCACAGGCTCAGACGAGGACTAGGATGTAGTTACAGCCTAGTGGTGTGATCTGAGGACTGTCATGCATCCTGCTCATCTCATCTGGTCATTAGCAACTGACCATCAGTTGGCCATGTTTCTTTCTGCTTTCCACCCACTTATTCCCGTGTATAGTAAGGCAAAGCAATTACAAAAGAAGAATTCTTGCATAATCTCTGTTTCTGTTAATATTACAAGTGAAGTATGATGCCAGTTAGAATTTTTACAGTGTAATCCCACCTCAGAGATAGTATGCGTTTGCTTCTAGGCCACTACAACAAAGCAAGTCATGGATTTTTTTTTTAATTTCTCAGACCATATAAAAGTTATATTTATACCATTCTGTATTATGTTCATGAAGCCATATCATTATGTCCTAAAAATGTATATATCTGGTTTTAAAATACTGTACTGCTCACAGAGCTTCAATAAAACATTGGCGAAAAAAATAAAATAAA
The DNA here is from genome assembly GCA_009823505.1 of Rhizomys pruinosus. NCBI lineage: Eukaryota > Metazoa > Chordata > Mammalia > Rodentia > Spalacidae > Rhizomys > Rhizomys pruinosus. Next base: position 1,658,876 of record VZQC01001793.1, on the reverse strand, counting down.
ATACTATACTGCTGAAAATAAACGATAACAATCACCTGAGATGTTGGCAAGATGGGGCCAGTAGACTTCTTCAGTGCAAAGTTGCCATGAATTTTTTACTTGTGCGGAACTCAGTCTCTGAGAAGTATGGTGATGTAAGACACAAGGAGACCAGGAAGACTTGGATTCATTAGCATGGTCAGCATGGTTTCTCTCTTCCAGATTACTGTGCAAGTAAATTTGCAGCTTTTGGATTTGCCGAATCTGTGTTTGTGGAAACATTTGCCCAAAACCAGAAAGGGATCAAAACTACAATCGTGTGCCCATTCTTTATAAAAACTGGAATGTTTGAAGGTTGTAATTCCAAGTAAGTATGATTTTTTATTTTAAAGAAGTTTCAATTAATTGTCTACCTATCCAATTTTGTTCTTCTTTAAGTTGCTAGGAGATATTTTTCTTAAAGACACCCTGATTTATAAGTACTTTCAGAATTGTCACATGTATTAGTGTTCAAGATACTGAAATGAGTACATGTGGCCTATCCTCACACTGTCTAGCTAGTGTTCACCCTGTGCCACCGTGGATCTGCTCATCTGTTTCCTGCCCTAATGACAGTACCTCTTTGCCAACCAGTGTAATTCAAACCTCTTCCCTGACTCCAGCAAGCTGGAAGTTATTAAAGGAAAACAGAATCTCTTAAAAGAGCACCACAGTCCACCAGATGCAGACTAACCACAGAAATGTCTTTCCCATAGCACTGCAGCCTGGAAATTCAAAAATCCAGTGTGTGGTGAGGAAGATTTCCTGTGTTGCTTACAACCACCTTCTTATTGTTGGACCCTTCCTTGCTTGCCAGGGGGCAAAGAGGAAGGAAAAGACAGGGAAAGGGATCATTTCTCCTGTGGCTCTTCTCCTAAGGACACTAATCCCATTCACAATTCATAAGGTCACATTCATGACCTAACTACTTTCCAAGACCCCATCTCCTAATACTATCACATTGGAAATGGGTCATAAATGTAAATTTGGGGGAACACATCCAGATCCTAACAGACACAAATGGCCCAGTTCTACCTCTCATGAACACAACACACAATTTGTTTCCCCTGATTCAATTCACATTTAGACCATTTGTTCAAAAAGAATTTACAAAGATGATTATTTGTAGCATGAATGTGTTGATTTTCCATTTAAGATTCTAGTTATTACTACATTGTTGATAAGGGAGTAAATATAGAAATAGATGAAGATTAAAAGACAAAGGAGTGTGACAATGTCTTATGATCTTTTATATTAAGATTATCCCTAATCTTAAGGAATTATTTTTATTATTCTGATATTTTATTCAATACCTTAGGTATCCAACTCTGTTACCAATTCTGGACCCAGATTATGCAGTCCGAAAAATAGTAGATGCTATTCTTCAGGAAAAGATGTACCTCTATATGCCAAAGATTTTATACTTCTTGATGTTCTTGAAAAGGTAACAATATCAGCTTCCATGTGTCCCCCATGTGCCAATCAACTGTTTATTCCAGGTCCCACCAGGAAGAGCCACTCAGCAAATACTTGTTAGATTAATAAATCTTAAACAGGAAACTTTTCTCATCTGCTCGATTAACTCGACCTTTTTATTGACACAGTCCCAAATTTTCAGTTGCAACCCCCCCCACCATGAACCTAGAGACCTCCTCTGCCATTTTAGTGTTGCGTTACTATCAAAATGATCTATTCACAGATTGGAAAGAATTTTTAGGGAAGATGTTCTTTTTTGGGCAGGGGGAAGATGTTCTTAATGCTCATCCTGAAAGCATGATGGAGTTGGCATAGATGATTAATCTGTGCTTCCTCATGTACAAGGCCCCAACTTCAAAGCCAGTCAGATACCTCTCAAGAATCTTCAGTATGGGTAAAATTGCCAATAGCTGTTATATTTGATCAATAAGATAGTTAAATAACTTGGAAGGAAAAATCTTCAAAGAAAACCCTGCAAAAGAAGGCAGGGGAGGTACTTGTACAAGACGCTGGGTTTAATCCCTTATACCAAAAAAAATAAACAAACAGAAACAAAGAAGGTATCACTGTCCCTCCCTCTGTAGGCTCCATAGAGCTTCAAGGCTGAAATCCCTCAGCAGTGGCTTGGGCACCTCAGGCTCAAGTACAGGCTGGTAGTGCTGAACTGGGTTCCCTGCTCATTCCCACTCTCTCCATTCACTTTCTATGTTGGATGATCTGCTTATACTTCCCCTCACAGAGCCTGTACCTTCCCACCACTTCCCACCCACCGCTCCCTGTTGAGTCAACGTTGTTTTCTTTCTGTCTTTTGTTGGTCTGTCTTGGCCGACCAAGTTCTGCACCTAGTTCTACTCCTTGTGACATTGACATTGCTTCAGCTGTTTGAGCAAAGACTTGATTCTTCAAGTTAGTCACATGGCTAGCAGCCAATCACCTTTTCTCATTAAATAATTATATCTACTTTGTGCAGTGAACCAAAAGTCATTCTTACATCCCTTCTCTTTTGCTCCCTTCCTCTAGCACAGGAGAGATCCACGTGGTTGACAGAGGCAGTGGGAGGCAGGACAAGGGGTCTGACTAGCAGCTTCAAACCTACGCTTGTGATCTTGCTACTTGCCAATCCTGTCACTCTTACATGCACTGCGTTCTCCAGGTCTTAGTCACAATGATGGTTTTGTTGGCGCATATGGCTTAGCCTAATGCTCTGATTATTGGACAGTGTGCATTTCCTATCAGTAGATTAGAGCATAGCAAAGCTACTCTAAGAACACGAGCGTTCATTTTTTGACTCTTGAATAATTGTGGAGCTTGTATTGACTTCAATGGCAGATTCATTCTGGGCCATGCTTTGAGAGAGGGATAGAAGGCTAGAAGGAAAAACAAAGAGGCTCAGTGAAGACATTCCATCAAGTACTCTTGTGAACAACAGACTAGAGATAGTCACATGTGAACCATCCTAGAATCTGGGGTTACAGCAAAGAACAAGACATAGCAATCCCTATCATAGAAATTGTCTTCGTGAGTGGATGTTAAAGGAGAAAACAAAAGGGCATGAAAAGATATACTAGCCAGATATGGGGGCTCACATCTTTAATCTCATCACTGGAAGGCTGGAGCAGGCAGACTATTGTAAGTCTGAGGCCATTCAGGGCTGCATAGTAAGATCTTGTCTAAAGATCCTCATCCCCAAAAAGAAAAGCCCCTCTGGGGAGACTTAAGCACTCTGCAAAAATATTAAGCCAGACAAGGGAATCTCAGAATGGGCAAGGACAGGAAGGAGCAAGTGGAGATTTAAGTACAGGTGGGAAACTCTCCAATGTCAACAATTGACCAGAGTCCTGAAGTCAGGGAGATTACGCACCACCTGGAGGCTTTGGTGTGTCCACACAAAGGTGCTGAGCATGGATCCTTCCCCTCACCCTATCCTTAGAATAAGTCTCAATGTTAGATGTTAAGTTCAAGGGGGGCAAAGTGCGAGATGTTAGGTGTATCTGTGGGTCTGCCGAGGTACAGAGAGAGATGGAGGAGATGAACCATCTTAGTTTGGTTTGCCAGAGGCATGAACCATTGTATCTCATCTTCACAATGGTCCCAGAAAGAAAGATGTCCTTAGTTTATATCTAAGAACGACAAGGCCCACAAGTTGCCTGAACTGGCGTTGCAAGTGCCAGACCCAAGTCTCCAGCCAGATCCAGCTCCCTCCAAGGTGCCTAAAAGCACTGCACTCTATAAAGTTTTGATACTTTGGGGGGCTGGAGAGATGGCCTAGCGGGTAAGAGCACCGACGCTCTTGCAGAGGACCCGGGTTCGATCCCCAGCACCCACATGGCGGCTGAGAACCGTCTGTAACTCCAATTCCAGGAGAACTCCAGCTCCAGGGGAATCCGAGACCCTCTTCTGACCTCCGCGGCATTGCACGACACGGGTGCACAGACCTGCATGCAGACAGTACATTCATACACATGCAAAGAAAAATAATAAAAAAAAAAAAAAAGTTTTGATACTTTGGAACGTGAAATGGACGTAAACTAAGTGGCATACATACAGCAGGGGAGCAAGCAGCCCAGCAGCCCCGATATCCCCAGGCTGTACGACGTCTCGTAAATAAGTGACTCTATCTGCAAAAGCAGCAGCTTTCAACTGACTCAGCAAAGATGCTTTCATGAATGATAACTAAGAAAGTTTGCTTTTGCCTTCTCTTTAGCTTCCTGCCCATCAAGACGGGAATGCACATAGCTGACTATCTGGGGATCTTCCATGTAATGGATGGCTTTACTGGCCAAAAGAAGAAACTGTAAAGACCAGATCCATATCTGATTCCCAATGCTACATCCAGCTTCTTTCAGCGGAGAAAAATATTTCTGCCTGACAGAATCCAAAGTCACGTACTACCCATGTTCTGCTCTCTGGACCAGAATTTCCTTCCCATGTCTTTTAAAGAAATGTTAACTTTCTGTTGAAATTTTGCTTGTTTGAAAAATAAAAAGAGCCCTTTTGTCAGTTCCATTTCAACAAGTAAGAGAGAGGAAAGCTCACAGGGGCTGCCCTAATGCAGTGGTTAGGAGGTGGCTCCCATGCAGCGGTGGCTGCGGTTGAGCTTGTGGGGAATGGAGGGAGAGAGTACGTCAAGCACCTTGCTGGGGTGCCCTCTCCAGAAGACACAGAAATATTCATTTCCTCTCACCTTGATATCAGTTTGTGCTATTTTGTTTTTGTTTTGGTTTGGTTTGGTTTTGGTTTTTTTGTCTTTTCAAGACAGGGTCTCCCTGTAGCTCGAGCTGTCCTGGAACTCACTCTGTAAACCAGGCTGGTCTTGAAATCACAAAGATCTGCCTGCCTCTGCCTCCCAAGGGCTAGGATTAAAGGCGTGCACCACCATGCCTGGCTTGTGCTATTTTGAACCTGTGTCACTAGTATAGAAAGGCCTTGCTGCTACCCGAAGAAAGCAACTGAGGGAAGGCTTTTATTGGCTTAGAAGTCTAGAGTCAGGAGCATGGGACAGCTGGTTACGCTAATCCAGCCTGAAGGCAGAGATGGATGCTGGTGCTTCCTCTTTTTTTTATACCATGTGGGACCCCCGCACACATTTAGAATGAGTCTTCCCACATCACTAACTTGAGTTAGGTAATCCCTTACAGATGTGTCCAGAGATTTGCCTCTGTGTTGATTCCAAACCCTGTCAAGGTGAAAATATTAACTATCTCACTGCTCAGTGCCCTGGGTATTCCAACCAGGTGCCAGTTGTCAGCATGTGGAACTCGGGAGCCTCACCAGCCCTTTCCTGTCAGTGATGTTAGTCCAGACTCTCAGATGGGATCACATATTTTCTAAGAAGACATCAAAATGTAGTCATTCCTTACTCTGAAAATGAAATTCTACTAGTTAGATTTGTTCCTACTAATTGATCCAAAAGCCACATTAGTGTTTAATTTTCAGTATTTAACTTGGTAGTTCACGTCAAGGTTCACAGCACAGTATTTTCCATAGAATGAACAACTTCATGTGTCTGTATTCATTAGAGGCACTCTCACCTCCAAGCTATTATGTTCTTACAGTTTAATCAACTGGCAAACTGCTTTCATGCTTTGTAGATTAACTATAAAAGCAAGATTAAGAAAAATAATTACCGTATCCCTGGAACTCATTCCCAGGCTGCTACAGCACCTGCCCTGTGGGAGTAACAGCCAACTTTTTGTCCCTTGTCCTCTGGTGGGGCTGGAAGGATGACTTACCTTGGCAGACCCTGTAAGAGCCCAAAGAATCTAGAATTCGAGTATTATCAAAGATGCTTTTCAAGGGTACCAGCCAGGCAGTGTGGGGTCTGAGTACATTGCAGACGGATTGTTCTTGAGTGGCCTGCGCTATCCTAGAACTCTAGTCTGTTCCTTTCCACTCCGCAATAAATACTGCTTTATGCTAACGATGATAATAATTATTTTGCCCAGCACTAAGCTAAGTACTTCCCACAATTATTTCAATGAACAGGAATACCGAATCATTCCCCAATGAATGCAAAAGGGATTTGATATATGCCAAAGAACACAGGGTGCTTCATTTCACACAGGCGTCCTCTAGGACTGTGGATGTGTGCTGAGATCAAAGGCCCCCTCTGACCAACTAATGTTCCAAATCCTTGGCTAACAAGGTTAATTAGGAGAGAAGCACAATATTGGCCCTATGCTATGATTCTAAGAGTGGGTATTCTTGGGCCTTTCTATTTAGTTGAAGAATAAAGAAGAGACTCCTGAGGGACTGAGTAGAACAAAGGTCTGGGACCAAGGAGGCATCAACCACATCACAACAGCATTAACAGCAATTATTTCTAATTGGAGTGCATCTCTGCTGGGCTACTACAAAGGCCTGAAATTCAATTGTGGTTTTATAATACCCATAAAATTGTCTAAACAAATTCAGATTTACTTGAGGCACTTCTATGAGAAGAGACCACATGTAAATTGGAGGATTCTAGAGGGTAATAAAGAACAAGGTAGTCTAATGTCCCTGGGGAGCAAGTGTTCCCAGCATGTTTCATACTCGTTTCCAGCTGAAATTCAGGCCTAATGAAGCCATGATCAAGAGCCCATCGCCTAAACAAGCCTGAAAGAACAGAGGCTGCAGACCATACTGGGTCCCCAAGACAGGCCGCTTTGCCCTCCCAGGCATGCCATCCAGCATCCAGGACCTTTGCTGCTCAAACACCGAGAAGAGTCATTCCCTGCAGTAAGGAATTTAGCTGACAAAAGAATTCTGACACTTTGTGTGATTTTACATTATGATGCTATCTTAGTTGGTTTTGCCATAATAAAATATTACAGATTAGTTGGTTTATACAGCAAACATTTCCTTTTTTTCAAAGCCAATTTTTATTAAAACTTTGCAAATTTCATACAAAATTTCAAATCAAACCTAGACCCGTGCTCCCCTCCCTACCCCCCATCCCACCAGAGCTCATGCATTCTGCCAAACATGTTTTTCATCTTTTTCTCAGTCTCTCTCAAAATTCTCGATACAGAAGTTTACTGTTTCGAGCAGTTTGCAGTTTCAGTCAGTTCTTTGACTTGGTCTTTTTATTGTTGTTGTTAATCCTTCCAGTATGCATCACTCCAAAATATGCATATATGCATTCCACATATATCAGTGGTTTTAGCATCTTCAGCTTATGATTTTTTTGTTTTCATTAAGGCTGAAAGATGTCATGTTTGAAGGCTCCTCCTTGGAAAACCCAAACAACCATCAGTCCTGCCCTTGTGCTCCACACTGGGGTTTTCCCTTCCCATGGTCACCAAATGAGGTCCAATAAGCACCACATCCTGTCTTGATCTTCCTGTACTGGTCTCCATGATACAGCCTGGGTAGTCCAACAATAGTAGTCTATACTCTGAAGAGGCTGAAACCCCAGTAGTAGCTCAGTCCACAAGCTGGATGTCTCAGCAGTCCCCATCTGGCACTGAAGGTTTGGAGGATTCTTGGAGAGACATGAGTCTTCAGTCCATATCGGAAGGTTGAAAAGCTGTGTCTCATGTCTTTGAAGGATGGCAAAAGCAGTGGCAGCCACAGGGTAGCTGCACTTGACAGTAAGACAGGCAAAACAACTGTGCTCTTTTTTTTAGTTTTTGTCTTTTTACTAAGATCTCAAGTTTTATACTTGAAGTACAATTTACTATTTATTTATTGTTATGCTTTCCTTTTGGATGTTTAAGGCCACACAGCCCAGATTAGCCAAGTTTTTTGTTTTCTCAAGGTCACTTGAGAATCTGGTCCTCAAGAGTCACTCATTTTTTTGGTGGGGGGAGCCCCTGGCTCCTTTTGGCTTTTCGATTACATTTCTTCTCAGTTTGGAAGGTAGAAGTTTAAGGTCAAGTTTCCAGATGATGTAGTTTCTGATGAGGGTTGTCTTCCTGGCTTGCAGACAGCCAGCTTCTCACTGTGCCATCACGTGGAAGCAGGAGGTTCATCTTCCTAGGACTGTAAACCTGGTCAAAAGTCCATGGCTGGGAGGTTAGAGGCCCTAGAGAAGAATTTACTACTGATGTTTTGCTAAATGGCCATGATGGCAAACTGCCTTCTGTGTATTTATGATCTTACCATAGACAAATGGTACTCTCAGCCTTGGTCAAAGAAACTTTTACTTTCCGTGGGCAACAGTTTATGCAAAGACACATAACAGGTCAAAATGCTACAATTAAGACTGTTGCATGCTCAGCCATAAACAAGGCATCTACATCGCCCCCTTGAAAGCCTACATAACATCATAAAAGAAGAGTTGGAAAAATTGGGGAGGATGGAAAGGAGTAGCATACTATGTAATAATGCCTTTTGGATACTGTGACAGTAAAATTTTGATACCACATTTCAGCTGTATCTAAATAAAAACAGCCTTAGTGTCCTTTTTAACCCAAACTGCTCTGAGAACATGTTCTTACAGAATTCCCTCCAAACTGTGCTCTCAAATAAAGTTCTCTTTCTCTCTCTCTCTCTCTCTCTCTCTCTCTCTCTCTCTCTCTCTCATTAAAATTGTAGAGTCAGCATGAAATGGAGAAGGAACAGTGAACACTTATCAGAAGGATTTTGCTCTTTGTGGCCCCTACTGTCTTAGAGCACACACACACACACACACACACACACACACACACACACCATACTCACACAAAGAGATCATTTATGTATGATATCATCAAATATTTTTAAATTGGGGCTGGAGAGATGGTTCTGTAGTTAAAAATACTGGCTTCTCTCGCAGAGACCAGGACTGGGTTCCCAGCACCCACATAGCAGCTAACTGGAGTCTCTAATGCTGATGCATCGAGGGCCAGGAGGACCCAGAGAACCTGGGGGTCAGGGCTTGAGTTTGAGCCCTAGTGTGTGTGTGTGTGTGTGTGTGTGTGTGTGTGTGTGTGTGCGTGTCTGTCTGTCTGTCTGTGTGTCTGTGTCTGTGTGTGTCTCTGTGTATAAAATAGTGTAAATCTGAAGCAAGCAGGAAAAAGACAAGAATTATTAGAGCAGAATTCAGTGACACAGAAAAATGGAAAAGCAATAAAGAAAATCAGTGAAGCACTAGTGGAGAAGGTAAATGAAATCAGACAAAAGGCACAATTCAAACAACTGCTATTGTGGCATCTGTACCATGAAAGTTAGAAAGGAGGGAGGGAGTTTCCCCATCAGTACCGACTTGATTGCCATGCCCTGTGACCAAACTCTATCTACAAATTACATGGTATTTTAGGACTTAGTAAAAGTAAAAATGTCTATACTAAACAACATTGGTTTAAAGGTTTTTAACAAAAACGGTAATACATCTAAGTTAATTGGAAATATAAATTGTTGTTGTCCACATTTGTTTTACTTAAAATCTGTATAACAATAACTTTGGGATTAACATATACAAATGTTCTTTATAATTTTTGTGTTATACAGTATCATCTTGTAACATTCTCTTTTACCTGTAGGATAATTTAACTTAAGGAATTAAGTTTGCTTCCCAAATTAACAACATACAGTCACCCAAAACAGCTTGGGTAAATTTAATGAAATTTACACCTTGACTCCTGCCTATAGGTATGTGTACTACAACTGCCTTTTTGAGACTCATGGGTCAAAAAATAAAAACCTAAAATAAAAAAGGGGGATACAGTTATATTTTAAAACTTTTTGTCAAAAATTTTTCAATTTAAATCTTAAAACTACTATGGGAAAAGATTTGTATGTTCCCACAGGTCAAAATGTCACCAACTTAATGGCTGAGAAAGAAAAGATACAGCTTTGCATTTTGTATGATGTACCAAGAAATACCAGCAGAGAAGTTGGCCCATCTAAACATTAAAAGGAAGAAAAGCCTCAGACTGCTACAGGCATCAAACATCTTTGTGGATCCTATTTGTAACAACTGTTTATAATGAGTCCTAATGAACCTTACCTTCTAGGTGCCACAAAGCTTTAAAACGAGAGACTTTCTTACCTCCTTTTCATAGAACAAAGAAAAATATGATGGTAATAAAGTCATTCCCTAACTGTAAATTAGAGCCAACTGTTATAGAGGTAATCTCTTTTAAAACTAGTAAAAACTGCTTTCTTTAATTGACTAACAGACATAGGAACTGTGAAAAGGATTATTCTCTATTCAGAACCAAATATAATACTAAAGTCTCTTTAAGCTGTGCATTTAAGCAAAATATATTAATATAGGAGAGCTCTGATATCAGCAATGGACTATTCTGCCAAGGAGATGTTGGCCAGAGGATCCAAGCCACCCCCCCTGCCCAAAAGGTAAAGGCTTCTTGCCTGTAAACTGGGATACCTGAAAGAAGAGAGGTGGTAAGGCCCTGCTGTCAAAGACCTGATGTAAACATGGGAAAGATGTATTGAGGCTGCACTTGCAAGTGGACAGTTGGTCTCAGGAATACCAGAGAGTGTTACCAAAGGCCAACAAACCAATAAAGCAAATACTGGTCTCCTTGAGTCAAGCAAGACTCCTCTGTCAGCATCAGCTACACCTCACCTGCCTAAAAATACTGTGCAGCAATGGCAGCCATATGTCTGTATATCTCAAATCTAATTGGCTATTAGCTCTCTCCTTGGAGGAATAACTCACGGCTGATGCCACAAGCTTACATCCTCTAGTGGTTAGATGTTATAAGCCACAGTAAGACCTTGTCATCTTTTTACAGAAAAAAAATGTAATTCATGGATTAACATACCATCCAAACATCTGTGTCTATACCAAAGTAACCTACCATAATAATTAGTACTGTTTAAATACCTATATATCTAATTACTTGTGCTTCATTAGTAGGATTGAAAGGTTGTTCCTGCACAAACTGTCAGCCCATGAAAGGAAACAGCCAAAACTGATCAGAGTCCAAAATGACTGTTTTGCTTCTCATCCACCTGTGTCCCTTTTCTAAGCCTAGGGAACAATCTGTGGAAGAGGGGGCATGGTAGAATGTAAGGGCTGCAATTGGGGTGAATGGTGAAACTACAGCAATATAGACTGGACACTCATTTGATCAACTTGATTGAACATACAAGCCCCTCCAGCTGGATGGTGGGAGCCTTGGACTATGTGGGTTTGGGCAAAACTGCTTGCAAAATGGTTTTACGTGAAGGATGCTTGTACTCACAACTTATTACTTATTGTTTAAAAAAGTGAAATAAAAGAAAGTATTAAAAAAAAGAAAAAAGAAAGGATGAGAGTGAAAAAATACAGAAAGATGAATTCGTCACTGAGCAGAACTTTGGCCATGCCTAAATGTCTACTGACTAGAAGACACTATTTTTGTGAGTTGTATAAAGAATAGACTTGTAGGGGCTAGAGAGATAGCCTAGTGGTTAAGAGCACTGCCTGCTCTTGTAGAGGACTCAGGTCCGATCCCCAGCACCCACATGGCGGCTGAGAACCATCTGTAAACTCCAATTCCAGGAGAACTCCAGTTCCAGGGGAATCTGACATCCTCTTCTGACCTCCACAACATTGCACGACATGGGTGCACAAACCTGCATGCAGACAGTACATTCATACACATAAAATAAATAAATAAAATTTTAAAATTAAAAAAAAAAGAATAGACTTGTAGCTGGGCACAGTGGCACATGCCTTTACTCCCAGAACAGAGGCAGAGGCAGAGAAAGCCAGAGAGACGCAGATACAGATTCATAGTAAGAACCTGTCTTTAAAAAAAAAAAAACAAAAAAAAAACGCCCATAGGAAGATCCAAAGTAGCAAAATATATTAAAAGTTAAAAGGTGATAATTGAGCAGGGTGTGGTGTCATACTCCTTTAATCCTAGCACTCAGAAGGCAGAGGCAGGCGGATCTTTGTGAGTTCAAGGCCAGCCTGATCTACAAAGTGAGTTCCAGGACAGCTGGGGCTACAGGGTGACCCTGTCTTGAAAAGACCAAAAAAAAAAAAAAAAAAAAAAAAAGGTAATAATTATCAGAATGAGGCAGAAGCCAACTTTCTCCATTAGAAGACAGATGATGAGATTTCCGGGCTAACTGCAAGTGCCGGAAACTTCCCAAACTGCACTGTGCCCATCCCCCTACCTTGGGACCATCTGAAGCCTCTTCCACTGCTGCAGGACTAGACTTCTCTGCCCTTCAGTAGGGGCCCAGAACTTTTCAGACTCCCTGATATTGCCTGAATCAAGCCTCCACCTAGTGAGCTTCCCAAATTGTGCTGTGCCTATTGGCTAGTGGTGGCCCATTCCTTAGAAGAAAGCCTGAGAGTATCTGATTGTTGCCTGACTTGGGCCTCTATGGGAGCTCCTGACTAGCTAAACTACTACTAGCGCCATCTGTTTCCAGAAACATAAAATCAAAAGTGCAAACCTGAAGCCTGGATCAACCAGCTTTTCATACTTAATAAGAAAACCAAAGCACATCAAAAATACAAACAAAATCAACTCAACAAAAGAAGACTTGAGTTTCATAACAGTATCACAAACAATAAAAGAAATCCACATGCCAAAAACACAACAAAAAATAATAATATGAAAAACCTAAGTAATATGTCTCCACAAAACACCAACAGTCCTATAGAAGAAGTAGAAGCCCCTGGAGATAACCCAGGACACAGAAATTAAAGATATGATGAAACATGATCAAAGAATTCAATAAATTTAAAGAACACAAAAAGAACTGAAAGATGATAAAGATAAACTACTAACTGAATTCACAAAAGAGATAGAAATATTGAAGAAAAATCAGGCTGAAAAGAAGGCGAAAGTGAAAACTAAATAAGCTAACTGGAAGCAACAGGAGAAAGCCTCAGCAATAGCATGAATGAAATGGAAACAGAATATCAAGACTGGAGATAAGGTGGAAGAATTGGACTGTTTAAGCAAAGATTATGCCATGTTTTTAAACACAAGAATGGAATATGTAGGAAATGTGAGACACCATGAAAAGACCAAATTTATGCATCATGGACATACAAGAAAGAAAAGACAGGACTGTAGAAGAAAATCTCCCAAAATTAAGGAAAGACATACCCATACAAATGCAAGAAGCACATAGAACACCAAATAGACAGAACCAGAAAATAACTCCCCATGCCATATCATAGCAAAAACACTAAATGTAAACAAAAAGAGACTATTGAAAGCTGTGAAATGAAAACAAGTCACATATAAACGCAATCCCATCAGAATTTCCGACACCCTCTTCTGACCTCCACAGCATTACACAACACGGGTGCACCAACCTACATACAGACAGTACATTCATATACACAAAAAATAATAAATAAAAAAATATTTACAACTGACTTTTCAATGCAAACTGTGAAAGCCAGAAAAGCCTGAACCAAAGTACTCCCAGTTCTAAATGATTACAGATGCCAACCCAGAATACTTTACCCATAAAAAAATGTCTATTATCGTTGAAGGGGAAATAAAAATCTTCCGTGACATGAATAGGCTAAAAGAATCATGTCCAGAAAACCAGTCCTTCAGAGAAAACTTGAAGTGATATGAAGAGCTGAAGAAAGGTATTACTATATCCAAGGAGCAACAGAAAGAAACTGAATTAAGGGATATCTGTGAAAATACAAAATTAAACAAAGAATGCAGACAGAAATTAAAATGACAGGAACGAATACACATCTTTCAGTAATAACTTTAAATATCAATGGACTGAACTCCACAATCAAAGACACAGGCTAGTTTAATGGATTAAGAAACAAAATCCTTTTTTTTTTTTTTATTGTTTGTAGGAAACTCATCTTACCTTCAAGTACAGGCACTACCTTAAGGTGAGAGGATGGGAAAAATATTCCAAGCAAATGACACTAAGAAGTAAGCGGGAGTTGTAATTCTAATATCTCACAACATAGATTTCAAGCTAAAACTAATCAGAAGAGATAAAGAGGGTCACTTCATTCTTATCAAAAGAACAATTAATCAAGAAGATATTACAAACATGAACATATATGCACCAAACTCTGGTGCACCCAACTTCATAAATACATGCTACTGGACTTTAAGACACAGATTAAGCCCAATTCACTAGTAGAAGGGAACTTCAATACCCCACTGTCTCCATTAGACAGTTCAACTAGATAAAGAATAAACAGAGAGACATCTGAATTAAACAACACATCAAATGGACTTAACAGACATTTATCAAATATTCCACCCAAGTGCTAAAGAATATACTTTCTATTCAGCACTTCAGGGAACTTTCTCCAAAATTGACCATATATTGGGGCACAATACAAACTTCAACAAATACAAAAAAATTGAAATAATTCCATGTATTCTATTAGAACACAATGCAATAAAGCTTAAAATCAACAATGAAAGAAGCCCTAGTAACTACATGAACTTATGGAGATTAAATAACACACTCTGGAATGATGAATGGGTAAAAGAAGAAATTAAGAAATAATTAAAAGTTTCTTAGAATTAAACAAAAAAGGACAATACAATACAAAAAGGCCTCTGGAACACTTTATGATATATAAGTACTGCAAGCTAACAAATTGTGAGGCAGAAGCATGCACCTCTGGAACACTTTAAAAGCATTCTGGACACAGCCCTCGGTCCTCCATCCTGCCAGCCTGGGATATAGACGGTGACCTATTTTTTTTTTTTACCTTAGACCACTGATCTATCTCCCTAACTGAAACTGGCTAAACACCCTAGCACAGATCACTAAGTTCACCAATTGTTGATCATTTCCCTTTCCCAACCTCTTTGGCACAGATTTGTCTCTCAGACCTGCCCCAGGGAGGCTTTTGGTAAGTCAGACCCCACCCATCAGCCACCTTGTTCAGTTCTCCCATGCCCCAACCTTGCTCTCAGCCAGACTTGGATCCCTGGAGACACCAATCCTTTATCCGGAACACTCCCTTACCCTGAGTCTTCAAGCATCCCAGCATAGGCAGCTCAGGTCCTCCCACTCCAGGTATTCCAAAACCCATCTCTCCTGGCACACATGACTGGCCAGACAGGTTTGCCTACCTAGAAACATAGTAAATCAAAACCCACTTTTCATTTCCTTACAGCCCCCCCTCCCCCAGTCACCAACCACCCAACATAGGTGCTAAACACCACCTCAGTTAATCCCAGTCCCAATCTTCCTTGACTCTTGACCTGCTGGACAGTCCTGCCTACCTAGGACTCAGAACAAAAAGTAACCAAGCTATACTAGCAATAAAAATATATCGGGGCTGGAGGGATGGCCTAGAGGTTAAGAGAGCAGACCGTTCTTGCAGAGGACTCAGGTTCAATCTCCAGCACCCACATGGCAGCTGAGAACCATCTTTAACTCCAGTTCCAGGGGAATATGACACCCTCTTCTGACCTCCATGGCATTGCACCACATGGATGCACAAACCTACATGCAGACAGTACATTCATACACATAAAAAATAAATAAAATAAATATATCAAAACTCAATTAAACAAAAGCCAAAGAGAAATACCTACTGAACATCCATATGCCCAAACAGCAGTGTAAAAACACAAATGAGATGAAAAACCAAGGGAATATGTCCCCAACAAAACCCACCTCACCTCCAGAAGGGCAATGAAAACCATTCAGAGGAAGAGCTGGACTCAGAATTTAAAAGAACAATTATGAACATGAACAGAGAACTTAAAGAAAACACAAAACAAGTCAAAGAACTTATGATGCAAGCTCAAGAATATACAAATATGCAGCTTCATGAAATAAAAAGTTTATGACTTGAAAACTGAATTCACAAAATAGAAATAGTGAGGAAAACCCAAAGAGAAATCTGCATGAATTCAAAGAATCAAAAAAGCCAGTTGTAAACAATAGCAGAAAATCTCATAAGCAGAATGAATGGAACAGAACACAGAATATCAAGACTGAATGACAAAGTTGAAGATCTGGAGTCTTTAAGCAAATACTATGTAAAATTAAAAAAACCCACAAGAATGGAATATGCAGGAAATGTGGGACAACATAAGAAGACCAAAAAAGTAATCTATAGAGTCAACACAATGTCAATAAAAATATCCACAACATTCTTCACAGAGCTAGAAAAAAGTCATACAAAAATTCATATAGAACCACAAAAGACCCCAGACAGCTCAAGCAATTTTGAGCAAAAAGAACAATGCAGGAGGCATAACCATAATAGATCTCAGATTATATTACAGAGCTGAAGTTATAAAAACAGCATGGTACTGGCATAAAAATAGACACATAGATCAATGGAATAGAAGACCCAAACATGAATACATACAATTTCAGCCACTTGACAAAGACGCCAAGAATATACAGTGGGAGAAAAACAAATGGTGTTGTCAGAACAGGATCACCACCTGTATAAGAATGAAACTGTACCCTTATCTTTCTCCCTGCACGAACATCAACTCCATGTGGATCTAAGATCTCAATATAAAATCTGAAATTGCTATAAAAACACATAGGCAGTACCCTCCAAAATATAGGGTTGGAAAGAGCTTTCTTAATGGGACATCAGCATTAAGGGCATTAAGGGCAACAATTAGAAAGTGGGACCTCATTAAACTACAAAGTTTCTGTACAGCAAAATAAACAGACAAAGAAATGAAGAGGAAACCCACTGAATGGGAGAAAATTCTTACCAGCTACATATCTGATAGAGGATTAATATCCAGAATATACAAAGAACTCAAAAAACAAAGTTGCAAGAAAATAAAAGACCCAATAAAAAGATGGGCTACAGCTGGGGGTGGTGGTGCACACCTTTAAGTTTCTAGCACTTGGGAGGCAGAGGCAAGCAGATCTCTATGAGTTCAAGACCACCCTGGTCTACAGAGTGAGGAAAGCTGGGGCTACAGGGAGACCTTGTCTCAAAAAGACAAAAAAAAAAAAAAGATGAGATATAGATAATATCTATAAATATTAGAATAGAGAATTATCAGATGAAGAAATAAAAATGGCTAAGAAACACCTTAAAAACTGGTCAGCATCCTTGGTAACTCAAGAAATGCAGATAAAAACCACTTTAAGATTCCATCATACCCCAATCAGACTGGCCAAGATCATAAAAACTAAGGACACGAGATGCTGGTGAG
Organism: Rhizomys pruinosus; assembly: GCA_009823505.1. Taxonomy (NCBI): domain Eukaryota; kingdom Metazoa; phylum Chordata; class Mammalia; order Rodentia; family Spalacidae; genus Rhizomys; species Rhizomys pruinosus. The sequence continues at coordinate 1,641,855 of VZQC01001793.1, read as the reverse complement.
GGTGTGGAGAAAGGGGAACACTCATTCAGTGTTGGTGGGAATGGAAATTAGTGTAACCACTATGGAAGGCAATGTGGGGCACTCTCAGAAGACTAAACATGAACATACCATATGACCCAGTTATACCACTCCTTACCATCCAAAGGACTCATCATACTGTAAAGATATCTGTACATCCATGTTTGTTGGTGCTCTCTCACAACAGCAAAGTGATGGAGCTCACCTGTCCAGCCAGGTCAAGATGGTGCTGAGGGGAGGTAGAGGAGGAAGGACCTGGGTTGTTTGTCAAAACCTCTGACTGGGGAAAGATAAGAACAAGCGACATGAGTTACAATTGTCAGCTGTGTACACCAATCCACCTGAGAGGGTCAGAGGGGCTGCAAGAGCATTGGTCATTTGCTTTCATGCCTAAATGCCTTTTGTGGCTGTTTTGTATATAAGTCACTGCCCTGCTTGCAATAAATGAGAACCTGCTCGACTGGAATCCCTGCTGCGTCTGAGTGTCTCTGGGAACTGAGGAGGCTGGGGAATGGGTGAGTGGCGCACTTACCTTTCCTCAGCCCAGTCAGTTCTGGGAGCAGACCCGACTAAGACCCAGCACCTGGCACCCAATGTGGGGCAACATGGGGCCCAAATAATTGAGTGGACCCGTGCCTGTCAGCTGAGGCCAAGCAGTCTCCCAGGGTAAGTGAGACCCTAAGTATGGGTAATGTAACCTCAGCTAAGAAGGATCCTGTCTTGAGAGCTTTACACCTCATGTTACAATCTTGAGGGCTTGAGTTAACTAAGACCAATGCCCTGAATACTTGGGAGACTATCGTACCCCTTGCCCCTTGGATTACGGGGGCCAACCTCTTCTCCTGGCAAACCTGGGCTAGGGTGGAGAAACTGGCAAGGGAAAGGGAGAGGCATTTTGGCATTGATCTGCCCCTCGGCTTTTGCCCTACCATTATGGCCCTAAAGGCCTCTTTCCACCTGAATGCACTCCCTCCCCTGGAGGACAGAGTCTCAGGGAAAGCTTTGGGAGGGTTAGAGAAGGACACCAAAGAGAAATGGATGGCCTTTACAAAAGAGCATGCCAAGGGGATGGAGATGTGGGTGGGAGAGGAAAAGACTCAACACCCGAGTCCACCAGCCCTGCCTCAATTAAACCCCCCCTTACGCCCATGGGGAGGGCCCAGGAGAGATGTCTTCCCCTACACCACCCTTTAAGCAGATCTCAGGGACATGGATTCCTGTACACAACCGGGGAGGAGAGGGGGGATGCGAGAGGCCACATATGTGGAAGCCTGTCCTCCTAAAGAGGAACTACAAGCATTTCCTGTGAATTTGGCCCCAGGGGGAAATCGCCCTTTGGATTGGTATCCATGGGAGGCCAAAGACCTTAAGGAGCTCCTCAAGGCATGGCTGAGGATGGCCCCAATTCCCCGTGGGCCACGACTCTGTTGCAGGATATCGCCTGCCACCCCTGTGTTCCTAAGGACTGGATCTATGTGGCTAAGGCCGTCCTTCCCAGCCCCATGTTCATCAAGTGGACAGCCTTTTTCAAAGAGGAATGCAGGGTTAGGGCAGAGGAGAATAGATGAGCCAATCCTGCCATCCCCATCATGTTTGGGATGCTCTCGGGGACAGGGGATGGGTACCACACGGGGATCCAACAAGCCACAATCCCATGCCCCTACCACGATCATGTGAGGCAGTGGGGACTGGATGCCTGGGAAAAGTTAAATGAGGGGCCTATAGAATCCTCCACTGCTGGGGTGAGGCAGAAGCCTGGGGAACCTGTGCCAGACTCCATTGACAGAGACCAACAGAGCATTCACTGGAAACTCCCCGCAGGAGAACTTAGAGACAAATTCATAAGATTACTGGTATGGGAGGGGATGAACAATGACCATCACATGGCTTGCGCAGGCCTGAAGGACCAGTGCATGAGTAGTTGGGTGATTGCATCACAAGATGTAGGCACCCAGCACCACCATTCTCATTCTTTGGACCTTGCCCTACAGGCACAAACAACAATGACTGAGGCCATTACGCAAGCCTTGACAATGCAGGGGCAGAAAGTCCAGGAAAAGGGTAGAGCAGGAGCCTGCTTCAGGTGTGGGCAAGAGGGGCACTTTAAACGGGACTGCCCTCGGGGGGGGGGCCCAGGATGGTGCCAATGATGGGGGCCAAGCTTCCTCCCACCCCATGTCCCAGATGCAGAAAAGGCTTCCATTGGAAGAAGGACTGAAGGTCGAAATTTGACCTGGAAGACAAGCCTTTAAACTAGTCCTGGGGTGGCCTCTAGCCCCATCATACCAAGGAGGAGCATGTCCGGAGAAATGAGGTGCCGGGCATGGAGACATGAGGACTCAGGCTCACTGGATGGTCCCCCTAACCGAGGGCTTGCATCCCCAGATGTCAGTCATCTTTGGAGGCGTCAAGTTCCAATGTCTAATAGCCACAGGGGCGGACAGAACAGTTTTGAGAAAGGAGGAAGTGCCCTCCACTTGGTCCCTAACACCTGGGCCCATGGTTCTATGGGTGGGAGGGACCTCTAGGACTGAGGAGACTTCTACCCTCATGAGATGGGTGGATCCGGATGGAAATCAGGGCAAGATTAGACCATTAGTGGCCCGGGGACTCACATAAAACCTGCTAGGCCAGGACTTACTGGGGCAGATTGATTTGGTATTGACCNAACTCCAGTTCAGGGAGTCTGACATCCTCTTATCTGACCTCCACACAAACTCAGGCATCTGATCATGGGGTGCACAAACCTCATTGCAGAGCAGTTACATTCATGACAATAAAAATATAATAAATAAAATTTTAAAATTAAAAAAAAAAAGAATAGACTTGTAGCTGGGCACAGTGGGCGAGAGTGCCTTTAACTTTCTCCCGAACAGTGAGGCAGAGGTCAGAGGAAGAGATACGAGTTTCATAAGTGAGAAACCTGTCTTTAAAAAAAAAAAAGACAAAAAAAAACGCCTATAGGAAGATTCCAAAGTGAGCAAAAATATATAAAAGTTAAGAAGGTGATAATTGACAGGGTGTGGTGTCATAGACTCCTTTGAATCCAGCACTCGAAGGCATGAGAGGCAGGCAGCGATTCTTTGGTGGGAGTTCAATGGACCCCAGCCTGATCTACCAGTGAGTTCAAGGACAGCTGGGGGCTGAACAGGGTGACCCTGTCTGAAAGACCAAGAAAAAAAAAAAAAAAAAAAAAAAAGGGTAAATAATTACAGAATGAGGCGACAGCCAACTTCTCCATAGAAGATGATGGAAAGATTTCCGGGCTATACTGCAAGTCCGGAAACTTCCGAACTGCAGCGATGTGCCCATCCTCTTACCCTGGGATCATCTGATGCCCCTCCCACTGCTGCAGGCTAGACTTCTCTGAACTTCAGTAGGGGCCCAGAACTTTTCAGACTCCCTGATATTGCCTGAATCAAGCCTCCACCTAGTGAGCTTCCCAAACTGTGCCGTGCTATTGGCTACTGGTGGCCTTCCTTAGAAGTAAGCCTGAGAGTATCTGATTGTTGCCTGACTTGGGCCTCTATGGGAGCTCCTGACTAGCTAAACTACTACTAGCGCCATCTGTTTCCAGAAACATAAAATCAAAAGTGCAAACCTGAAGCCTGGATCAAAACCACTTTTCAATACTTAATAAGACAAACCAAAGCACATAAAAAATACAAACAAAATCAACTCAACAAAAGAAGACTTGAGTTTCACATACCAGTAATCCAAACAATAAAAAGAAATCCACAATGCCAAACAACAACAAAAAATAACTAATTGAAAGACCGTAAAGTTATTCCACAAACACACCAACAGTCCTCATAGAAGAAGTAGAAGGCCCCTGGAGATAACAGGACACAGAAATTTAAAGATATGATGAAACATGATCAAAGAATTCAAATATAATTTAAAAGGAGAACACAAAAGAGATACTGAAAGTGATGATAAAGGATAAACTACTAACTGATTCCACAAAGAGATAGAAATGATGAAGAAAACTCAGGCTAAAAAGAAGGGAAAGTGACAACTAAATAAAGCCTAACTGGAAGCAACAGAGAAAGGCCTCAAGCAAGTAGCATGAATAAATGGCAGCTCTCAGACTGGAGATAAGGTGGAAATTGGACTGTTTAAGCAGTAAGATTTAGCATGTTTTTAAACACACAGAAATGGAATATGTAGGAAATGTGAGACACCATGAAAAGACCAAATTTTGCATCATAGGGCTAGAGGAAGAAGGACAGGACGTAGAAAAATCTCCCAAATTAAGGAAAGACAAACCCACACAAATAAAAGAAGCACATGGAACACCATAAAATAGACAAGACCTGAAAAGAAATACCCCATGCCATATCATAAGCATACACTTGTAAACAAAAAGAGACTATTGAAAGCTGTGAAATGAAAACAAGTCACATATAAACGCAATCCCATCAGAATTTCCGACATATCCTGCTCTCTGACCTCCTCACAGCATGTACACAACACGGATGCACCGCAACTCTCATACAGATCGTACACTCAATAACATCACAAAAAATAATAAATAAAAAAATATTTACAACTACTTTTTCAATGCAAAACTGGTGAAATCCAGAAGAACCTGAACCAAAGTACTCCCAGTACTAATTGATTACAGAGCCACCCAGAAAGTACTTTACTCCATGAAAAAAAATGTCTATTACGTTGAAAGGGGAAAATAAAAATTTTCCATGACACTAATAGGCTAAAAGAATCATGTCCAGAAAACCCAGTCCTTCAGAGGAAAAACTTGAAGTTGAATGAAGGCTGAAGAAAAAGGTTTACTATTCCAGAGCAACAGAAAAGAAACTGAATTAAGGGATATCTGTGAAAATACAAAATTAAACAAAGAATGCAGACAGAAATTAAAATTATGAGAACCAATACACATCTTTCAGTAATTTTATTCATGGACTGCTCCCATCAGACACAGGCTGTTTTATGGATTAAGAAAACCAAAATCCTTTTTTTTTTTTTTTTTTTTTTTTTGCCCGATAAAGGGGTCTCCCTTGGCCAGCTTGCTGGAACTCATTCTTTCGACCAGGCTGGCCTTAAACTCAGCCGAGTATGCCGATTATGCCTCTGTCTCCAAAGTGCAGTTAAAAGGTGTGGCCACCACACCCGGACTTAACGTTGGTTTCTTATGGCTGGGAATCGAACTGGGTCCTCTGCAAAAGCAGTTGGTGCTTTTAACTGCTGAGCCATCTCTCCAGCCCACAAAATCCATTTTTGTTGTCTGTAAGAACCTCATCTTACCTTCAAGAACAGGCACTACTTTAAGGTGAAAGGATGGAAAAAATATGCCAAGCAAATGGCACTAAGAAGCAAGCAGAAGTTACAATTCTAATATCACAAAAAACAGATTTCAAACTAAAACTAATCAGACAGAAGAAAGAGGGTCTACTTCAAGTCTTATCAAAGGGAACAATTAACCCCAGAAGTACACAACAGTCATGAACCATATCCCACCACCACTCTGGTGAACTACCAACTTCAAAAGTACAATATTACTGGATTTAAGACCAACCAAAAAAAAAGATTAATCCTAACGTCACCTGCATAGGGTACTTCAGTACCCCACTGTCTCTATTAGAGAGGTCAACCAGGACAAAAGAATAAAACAGAGAGATATCTGAACTGAACAATACATTATAGGAAATGGACCTCACAGACGTTTTCCAAATATTCCACCCAAGTGTGAAAGAATATACTTTCTATTCACACCCCATGCATGGAAATTGACTTCATACTGGGGCACAAAACAAACCTCAACAAATATAAAAAACTGCATTCATTCTATCAGACCACAATCAATGATATATATTAATACGAGAAGTAAGCCCCTGGTGTGCTGTATAGATTTAGTGTCAACTTGCCACACCTGGGTTCAGGGGCTCCTTGGGGAATTGGCTCCATTGGATTGGCCTGTGGCCCACATCTGTGGAGTAATTGTCTGTGAAATGGTCAAGCAGTGTGGAGGGCCTCGCCCACAATGAGTGGTGCCACCCTGGGCAAGGTTGTTGTGTACTGTATAGAAGGCTGACTGGGCATGAGCCAGGGGGAGCAAGCCAGTGAACAGCATTCCTCCATGGCCTGTGCTTAACCAGCTTCCTGCCTCCAGGTTCCTGCCCTGAGTTCCCTCTTTGGGCCTCCCTAGTGATGAACTGTGACCTCAAAAGATGTAAGCTGAATAAACCCTTTCCTCCCCAAGTTGGTGTCAGTCCAGAGTGTTTTTGTCACAGCAGTGGAGAAGCAAACTAGAACATAAATTAGTACCAGGAGTGGGGGTATTGCCTGTGACAGACCTGACCTTTGGTGTTTTGGGGAAAGATTGTGCAGGTGTTGAACTTTGGGCTGGGAAGATAGTTGAATTCTTAAATATCGTTGCTGTGGAGTTGGGAGCAGTTTTTCTGAAGGAGTTGTACAAGATGGAGGCTGGTTTGTGAAGTTTCTAGTTTTAAAGGGGAGCAGAGATCATCAGGATTGTGTAATCTGTGGGTTCTTGGCAGCTGGGGCTGAAGAATTAACTGTAAGTAACAAGAGACCCCAAGAACCTAAAGTGAAACTTTTGTTGTACTGGACAATTGATCTGGTTAGCCTGGGCTAAAAAAAATCAGGCTGTAAGTAACAAGAAAGACCAGCATCACTGTGGTAATTCTTCTGGGAAGAATTTCCTTCAGGGTAGGCAGCACAGGCTGTGTCCACAGAAGGGGCCGAGCCTACCATCTCGGCGGCAGGATTTAGTAACAGTAAGAGTCTCCTGTATGTTTCCAGTGTTGAAATTTGAGGGGATCCAGAGAGCAGCTGAGGTTTGAAACTGTGAGAGCCAGGAAAGGCCACTGGTCAAAGTGCAACCTCAGTTGCAGTGAAGACCCCAGAATTGCAGGTGTGATGGAGAGAAGCTGAGGCCTGACCAGGAGAAGTCAGAAAAGAGAGCCATTGGTGAAGGTGCTGCCCAGTTTCAGTGCGACACCAGCTTTTTGGAGATGCCAGGACCATGGGCATCCCCCAAGAGCAGCAGCAGTGTGGTGGGTCGGCTGGGCCTTGGAGATGAGCTGTCTGTGCCATGGATGGTAAAGTCAGAGAGGGGGAGCTGCCAAGACCTTTTGGAGCCCAGAATATCACAAGTGAGTGCAATCCCAGGTGTCCAGCCCTGAGCTTCTTTGCTGGAACTTAGGTTTTGTTTGATGAGTTGTGCCTGATTCTTCCTTTTGGAAATAAGACAGTAACTTTTTTGGATTTTACAGCAGGCCCACAGTTAAGAGACTTTTAACAGACTGTGCACTTTTAAGTATTTGGACATTTTAAGGACTGTGGGCTTTTTAAGTTTGTACTGTCTTAAGTTGTGCTTAATGTTACCATCATACTTTGGGATAAGAACTGGAAAGGTGGTGGTTTGTAGTGTGTTTTTGTGTGTCAGTTGACAAGGGGTCAATTTGTGCTGGGGAAAAAAAATAGATTTAGTGTCAAATTTGACACAACCCTGGGTTGAGGGCTCTTGGGGATTGAGGTCCCATTGGATTGGGCCTGTGCCACCATCTGTGGGTATTGTCTTGATGGTCAAGCAGTGGTGGGAGGGCCCAGCCCACAAAAATGGTGCCACCCTGGGCAGGTTGTTTGTCTCGTATATAGGGCGGACTGGGAATGAGGCACGGGAGCAGGCTAGTAAGCCGCATTCCTCCATAGCCTGTGCTTCAGCTCCTGCCTCCAGGTTCCTGCCCTGAGTTTCGCTGCCTTGGGCTCCCATAAGTAATGAACTGTGCTGGGAGATGTAAGCCTAATAAACCTTTCCTCCCAAGTGGCGTTTGTCGAGAAGTGTTTTTGTCACAGAAATGGAAGACAGACTAGAATACCTGGTAACTACACAAACTCATGGAGATAAATAACACACTCCAGAATGATTAATGGGTAGAAGGAGATAAGAAAGAAATAAACATGTTTCCTAGAAATTAATTAAAACAGCAACACAACACAACAAAACCTCTAGGACAGTTTATAAGCAGTCCAAAAGGGAAGTTTATATCTCTAAGTACCAACATTAAAAAAATCAGAAAGCACACAAATAAATGACTTAACATGACAACTCAAAACTCTTGAAAAGCAACAACAAATGAAACCCAGCAGATAGAATAAATAACAAAAATCAGAGCAGAAATTAATGAAAGATAAAAAAGGAAAACAATACAAAGAATCAATGAACCCAAGAGCTAATTCTTTGAAAATATTAATAAAGTGAACAAGTCCTAAAGCCAATTTAACCAAAAGAAAAAACTCCCAAAATCAACAAAATTAGAAATGAAGGACGAAACACCCACAACAGACAACAAAAAGATCCAGAATATCATAATATCATAAGAGAATACTTTAAAAACCTATACGCCATTAAATTTGAAAAACTAAGAAGAAACTGCCCACATTATATCATTATATATATATATATTACATATTTTTGTGTGTGTGTGTGTGTGTGTGTGGTTTGTGTGTAATCATGGGAATCATCAGATCTAAGCAAAGAAGCGATTAACACTTTCAACAAACTGTGGTGATTTGAATGAGTGTCCCCTGGCCCTTTAAGTTTTCAGACATTTGTCTCCAGTTGGTGGCACTGTTCTTGGATGGCTTAGCGTGTGGCCGTATGCTGAAGGAACTAGTCATTGGGCGTGGGTTAGTGAGTTTTAAAGCACTCGTGGTCCTCAGTCTACATCTCTCTCCTCTCCCATCTTCTCTCTCGCTCTCCTCCGTTCTCTACTCTCTCTGCTTCCTTTGCTCATTTTGAGATGTGACCTTCAGCTTGCTGCTTCAGCCCCAGCCACCATGCCTCCTGCCAATGGACTCTGTTCCCTGGAACATCAATAGTAAAGCTCAAATAAACTCGTTCTTTTTATAAGTTTCCTTGCTCATTGTGCTTTTTTTTCACAGCAACAGGATAAGTGACTATTACAGTTATTTGGTACCAGAGCATGGGCTGTTGGCTGTGAAGAAACCTGACCATGTGGGTTCTTAGAGAAATGTGGAAGACTCTGAACTTTGGGCTAGAAAAGCTGTTGACGACTTTAAGCAGAGCTTAAACAAGGCCTTCTAGAAGAATCCTGGAAGCATTGCTTTCCTAAAAAAACGTAGTTCCAAAGAAAAATGAAGACTTAGGCAGCAAACGGGATATTTTGATAAAGATCTGGCAGAAGTTTGTCCACAGCCCAGATGCTTGCCCTGATGCTAAGTTGAAGCAAATGGACTAATGTCTTTGAACTAATGTCTTTCAAGACAGCCTAATGTAAGAATGGTTTGGCATGGAATATTAAATGGTGAATATATACAGATCTACAGTGATAAAAGAGCAAATGGGGCAGAAAAGAAATGCAGAATCGTACCAGTTTGGATCTGAAAAGTGCACTAGGAAGAATAAGGTTGGAGGCATGTGAAGGAGAGGCCCCTTTGATAAGGAGATTAAAGTGATTAAGGAGAGAGCCTAGCTTATTTAACAATAAACAATGGAAAAAAGGTGTGATTAAGGAGTGGCCCTGGATTCAGTAACAACTAGACAGTACTTTCAGGACGAGACACATCCCGATTCATCTACCAAACTTTTGAAAAGAAAATACTAAAAGGGTTTTCTGTTCCAACAAGTCCAGGACAGAGATAAGTTGTGAATTTGGTTGAAATAGGCCAGGGTCATCCCAAACTTGCAGCCAACTTGGCAGTTTCATTCACAAGGTTCTGGCTTTAGAGGCATGAAGTTATGCAACTGAAAGGGGTCCAATAGCAGTTCTTCCTCCATCGGTTTCAGAGAGCTGCCAAAGTCAGGCAGAGTGCAGCAGGGGTGTCTCCCTGAATAAAGAAGGCCCTGATAGGCCATTGCATGGCGCTGTGATGTGGGTCTGGTTTGGCCAGCCCAAGAAGACATTTCAGGTGCCAGAGCTGTGAGTTATTTGCCAAGGAGAGTTGCTTACAGGGAGTGGTACCAGCCATAGGAAGAGATGTATGTTGCACAAGCAAAGCTGGAAGAGCTGACCTATCTAAAGCCCTGTGGAGTCAAGTCCCAGAAGTCACACATGGAGCTTCTGGACTTGGTTTTTGCTCTTCTGGTTTTCAGTCTTGTTTTTGGTCCAGTATTTCCTCACTATGAGTCATTCCCCTTTTTGGAATGGAAGTGGTATTGGTTCCTCACTGTATGTTGGGAGTATGTAATTTTCCTTTTGATTTTACAGGAGCTTACAGTTAGAGATTAGCCTGGGTCCCAGAAGAGACTTGGACTGTAGACTTTTGAATAGAAATATTGATACTGGTAAAGACTTATGGGGACTTTAAGGTTGGACTAAAATGCATTTTGCATTTTAATGGTCAGGAAGCCTATGGGGGCCAGGTAGTGAAATGTGGTGTTTTGAAGAATGTCCCCCATAGGCTTTTAAGTATTCAGACATTTTGTCTCAGTTTGGTGGCACTGTTCTTGGAGGTCTTAGAGGTATGGCCATGCTAGAGGAAATAAGTTATTGGGGGGTGGGCTTGTGAGTTTAAAAAAGCCTCATAGTCCTCCAGTCAGACTCTCTCTTCTCTTCTCTCTCTCTCTCTCTCCTCTCTCTTGACTTCCTGTACTCATTACGAGATGTGACACTCTGGCTTGCTGCTCCAGCCCCAGCCACCATTCCTCCTGCCATGGGACTCTGTTTCCCTGGAAACCATCAAATAGTAAGCTCAAATAACTCTTCTTTTTATAAGTTCTTGCCTCATGTGGTTTAATCACAGCAACCAGAAAAGTGACTAATACACAACCCAGATCATACAAACTCCCAAGTAAGAAAAGGACAGGCCTAGACAGATTTTCACTAGAATTCTACCCAACATTTAAAGAAGACTTAAATAATGTTACTTAAATTAATTTTTAAAAAGATAGAAACAGGGAGAATCCCCCACATTTCTTCTATGAACGGTAGCATCACTCTATTCAACTAAAACAAGGCAACAAAAAAAACTCAAAAAAAAGTAAAACTAATAGCGACCCATATCCTTAATGAACATAGATATCAAAATTTCTTCAAACAAAATAACTTGTAAACCACATCAGGCAAACCAAAAATCATCCACCATGGTCAAGTTCATTTCATTCCAGAGATGTAGCGGATGGTTCATTTAAGTGTATTGAACCGTTTTTCTTTTTTCTTTTTTTTTTTTTTTTTTTTTTTTTGGTCTTTTCGAGACAGGGTCTCCCTGTAGCCCCAGCTGTCCTGGAACTCACTCTGTAGACCAGGCTGGCCTTGAACTCACAAAGATCCGCTTGCCTCTGCCTCCCAAGTGCTAGGATTAAAGGCGTGCACCACCACGCCTGGCCTGAGCCATTTTTCAACTTAAGTATAGTCAATAAATATCATAAATCATATAAATGAACTCAAAAACAAAAATCACCTGGTCACCTCAATAGATGCAGAAAAGGTCTTTGACAAAATTTAATACACCTTCATATTAAAAGTCCTAGAGGTAATTGTACTAGAGGGAACATACCTCAACATAATTAAATCTATATACCACAAGCCCACAGCCAACATCATTCTAAATGCAGAAGAGCAGAAAGCATTCCCCTTAAAATCAGGAACCCAGCAAAGCTTTCCACTATCTCCACTCCTTTTCAATATAGTACTTGAAACTCTTATTAGAGCAATAAAACAAGAAAAAGAAATTCAAGGAGTATTAATCAGAACAGAAGAGGTCAAATTATGTCTTTTATAGATGATATGATATTATACCTAAGGGATGCCAAAAATTCCACCAGAAAAATCCTAGAAATTATTATTACTTTCAGTAAACTGGCAGGTTACAAAATTAATCTACAAAAATCAATAGCCTTTCTATATACCAATAACAACCAATGGGAGAAGTAGTACATGGAAACCCTCCCATTCACCTCAAAAAATAAAATAAAATACTTTGGAATAAACCTGACCAAAGACATTAAAGATCTTTACAATGAAAAGTTTAAATCTTTAAAGAAAGAGACTGAGGAAAACACAAGAAGATTAAAGTACCTCCCATGCTCATGGATTGGAAGAATTAATATTGTGAAAATGACCATCCTACCAAAACCAATATATAGATTCAATGCAATTGTAATCAAAATACCCATGAATTTCTTCACAGAATTAGAAAAATATCCTAAAATTCATATGCAAACACAAAAGATCCCAGATAGCCAAAGCAACCCTGAGCACAAAGAGCTATGCCGGGGTCTGGGGAAGGAATTACTATACCAGATTTCAAACTATATTAGAGAGCTACAGTCATAAAACAGCATGGTACTGGCACCAAAATAGACTTATAGACCAATGGAACATAATTGAAGACCCAAACTTGAATATATGCAATTTCAGGCATCTTATATTTGACAATGGGTCCAATAACATTCACTGGGGGAAAGATAGCATCTTCACCAAGTGGTGCTGGCAAAACTGGATCTCCGCCTGTAAAAGAATGAAACTAGACCCATATATTTCACCTTGCACAAAAGCCCACTCCAAAAGGAACAAAGACCTCAATGGGAAACTTGAAACTCTAAAACTATTCCATGAAAACATTACTAGTAACCTTTAAGATATAGGTATAAGAAAGGACTTTTTAAATTGGACATCAGTTGCAGAAGAATTAAGGTCAATAATCAACAAGTGGGACCTCATTAAACTAAAACAGCTTTGTACAGCAAAAGGAACAACCAAGGAAGTGAAGAGAAAGCCCACAGTGTTGGAGAAATTCTTCACTAGCAACTCATCTGACAGAGGTTTAACATCCAGGATACATAAAGAACTCAATAAAGAATCAAGAAAGCAAGTGACCTAATTAAAAGATGGGCTAAGGATCTGAACAGAGAGTTCTCAAAAGAAGAAATAAAGATGGCTAAGAAACATCTTTAAAAGACTGGCTAATATCAATAAAACAAAAGACACCAAATGCTGGAGAAGATGTTGGGAAAGAGGAACACTCATCCACTGCTGGTGGGGATGCAACTCATACAACCACTATGGAAAGCAGTGTGGGGAACTCTTTAAAAAATGAAAATGAACCTAGCTTTTGACCAGGTCCTACCCCTCCTTAGCACATGCTCGAAAGATTTATCCATTAAAGAGATAATTGCAAACCAGACACCCAGGAGCCCAACACATGATCAGGTGGGCTGGGAAAACGGGGGATGAGGGGAGACCAGCACACCAATGCCCAAGGCATGTCTCAGGGACCAGGCGTGATGCCACACCTTGCCTCCCACGTGATCAGCATGGGCAGAGTCATCCAGCCACCCTCAGGAGTCTGGTGTGTGGGCCAAGGGAGCAAATCTTCACCCCTCCCCCCACCCAAGTAGTGGTGCAGATGATCCAGTAAGCTGGTGGAGTTGTGGTGCAGATGACCCAGTGGGCACAGTGTTAGCCATTCTAGGTTGTACAGCCAACATACAGGAACTGAATGGCAGGAAGCACAGTGAGTGACCAACCAATCCTCCATATTAACATTTGAGAATACAAATACAAAAATAAACCCACATGCCAAAGCCACAGTGAAAAATAACAACATGAGAAAAGCTCATAATAAATCCACACTGAACTCAACCAGTCCTATAGAAGATTCCCTACAACAAGATCCCCCTGGAAGGAAACCAAGACTTGGACCTTAGAAGAACAGCTGTAGGCATATTCAAATAAATAAGAGTATAAAGAACAAATCAGAGAACTAAGTGGAGAAAAATGAAAAACTCAGGAAGGATCTAGAAGGAAAGAATGATAAACTCTGGAAAGAACTAAAGGGAGAGAATGGCAAACTCCAGAAGGAAATGGAAACACTCAAAAGATCCCAGTCTGAAATGAAAAAAGAAGCAGACCAGTGAAGCAAGGAGTGACAAGTAGAGAATGACAAGCTCCAAAAAGAAGTGGAAATACTAAAGAAATCACAGGAAGAAATGAAAAAAGAAATGAAACAGTCATCCAATCAACAGGAAAGGATGGGAGAAAGCCTCAGAAGCAGAATGGGTGGTGCAGAAAATAGAATATCAGACCTGCTGGTTAACACAGAACAACTAAAATGCTAAAGTTAAGATTATGGAAAATTTTTTAAAAACACAAGAGTGGAATAACCAGGAAATGTGGGACACTATGAAATGACCAAATCTCCCCATCATAGAGATAGAGGAATGAGAAGAATCCCAAGACAATAGTATTGATCAGATCTTCAACAGGATAATAGAAGAAAATTTTCCCAAACTGAAAAAAAGCAAACCTATACAAATAACAAGAAGCGCATAGAACACCAAATAGACAAGGCCAGAAAAGAAATTCCCCACACCATATCATAGTTAAAATGCTAGGTGCTCAAAACAAAGACAAAATACTGAAAGCCACAAGAGAAAAACAACAAATTACACGTAAGGGGAAAAAAACCATCAGAATAACAGCTGACTTCTCAGTGCAAACTATGAAAGCCGGAAAAACGTGGACCAAAGTATTCTCAGTGCTAAACAACTTTAGATGCCAACCCAGATTACTGTACCCAGCAAAAACGTCAATTATAGTTGAAGGAGAAATAAAAATATTTCATGACATAAACAAAATGAAAGAATACATCTCAAAAAAACCAACACTTCAGAAAATACTTGAAGCAATTCAAAGAGGAAAGGAGCAACTATCCCCAACCAACTAAAGAGAGAAACTAATAACATAAAAGCATAACAGGGTAAATACAAACCTAGACCAAGAATGCAAACAAAGAATAAGTTGAAAGGAAGCAACACACATCTCTCAATAAAAACCTTACATTAATGGTCTAAATTCCCCAATCAAAAGGCACAGACTGGGAGAATGGATTAGGAAACAGAATCCATCTATATGTTGATTTCAAGAAACCCAACTCACCCTCAAGGACAGACACCAACCCAAAGTGAAAGGATGGAAAAAATATTCCAAGAAAATGCTACCAAAAAGCAAGCAGGAATTGCCATTCTAATATCAGACAAAATAGAACTCAGAGTAAAATCAATCAGAAGAGACAACAAGGGCTAGTACGTCCTTATCAAAGGAACAATTTAATCAGGAAGACCTCACGATCCTAAATATTTATGCATGAAACTCAGGTGCACCCAACTATATAAACACTATTTTACAGGTCCTCAAGACACAGATTAATACCAGCATGCTAATAGTGGGGGACTTTTCAATACCCCACTGAGCCCCTTGGATAGATCAACTGGACAAAAAATAAACAGAGAGACATTGGAACTGAATAATACAATTCAACAAATGGACCTCACAGACATCTACAGAATATTCCACCCAAACACCATAGAATATACTTTCTACTCAGCACCCCACAGAACATTCTCCAAAATCAACCACATACTGTGACACAAAATAAACCTCAACAAACATAAAAGGATTGAAATTATTTCATGCATTTTATCAGTCCACAGTGCAATAAAGCTCAATATCAGTGCCAGAATAAGCCCAACCAGCTACAAGAACACATGGAGACTAAACAACACAATCCTGAATAGGGAAGAAATAAAAAAATGAAATAAAAATATTCATGCAACTAAATGAAAAAGACAATACAACACAACAAAGCCTGTGGGAGGTCTTAACTGCAGTCCTAAGAGAGAAATTTATACCCTAAGTGCCCACATTAAAAAAAAAAAACAGAAAGGGAACAAATAAATGATCTAACAATACAGCTAAATACTTGAGAGACGACTACAAATGGACTCTAAACCCAACAGACAGGAAGAAATACCAAAAATCAGAGCAGAAATAAATGAAATAGAAACAAAGAAAACAATACAAAAAAAAAAATCAATGAATCCAAAAGCCAGTTCTTTGAAAAGATAAACAAGATAGACCACCATCTAGCCCAGTTAACCAAAAGAAAGAAAGAGCAACTCCAAATTAATAGTATTTGTGATGAAGAGGGAAACATCACAACAAAGAAATGATCCATCCATAGAATGTCAGCCAGTGGCGCTCACTACCTGTGCCCAGCTGCCAAGGCGCATCTGTGTTGTGTAGACGGTCAGCTGGCAGCCCACCTCGGCAGGTGCCATCCAAGGCTAGGACCATAGAGAGGAACTGCGTGCATGGATAGAAGGTCAGCCAGCTGCACATACTATCTGTACCCAACCGCCCAGGTGGGGACACAGCAGTGTCAGTGATTGGAGGTTGCATAGCCAAAACTGAGGAAGAAACCAACAGGAAGCAAACTGAGTGACCAACCAATCCCCCATAGCAACATTTGAGATTAGCAACAGAAGGCAAACAAATAAACAAAGGGGGAAAAACAACAACAACAAAAATACACAAGCCAAAAACACAACGGAAAAACAACAATATGGTAAAGGCTCAAAATAAATTCCCACTGAAACCAACCACTCCCAATAACGAGAATCTCTCTGGAAGGGAACCAAGACACTAACCTTAGAAGAACAATTGTAGACATATTCAAACACTATAAAGAACAAATCGGAGAACTAAAGGGATAAAATTAAAAACTCAGAAGGAGCTAGAAGGAAAGAATGATAAATTCCAGAAAGAACTAAAAGGAGAGATTGATAAACTCCAAAAAGAACTAGAGGAAGAGAAATACAAACTCCAAAAAGAACTAGAAGGAGAGAATGACAAACTCTGGAAGGAAGTGGAAACATTGAAAAGATCTCAGGCTGAAAGGAAAAAAGAAACTGACCAGCAAAGCAAGGAGCTACAAGAAAAGAATGAAAAGCTCCAAAAGGAAGTGGAAATACTGAAGAAATCGCAGGATGAAATTCAAAAAAGGAAATTGAACATTCATTCAATCAGCAGGAAAGGATGGGAAAAAGCCTTAGAAGCAGAATGGAAGAAGCAGAAAAAAGAATATCAGACCTACAGGATAACACAGCACAGCTAGAAACCTCAAGTAAAGATTATGAAATTAAAAAAAAAAAAACCACAAGAGTAGAGCAACCATGAACACTATGAAAAGACCAAACCTCTGCATCATAAGGATAGAGGAAGGAGAAGAATCCCCAGATAACACTATTGACCAGATCTTCAACAGAACAATAGAAGAAAAGTTCCCTAAACTGAAAAAAAAAGACAAACCCATACAAATACAAGAAGCACATAGAACACCAAATAGACAAGACCAGAAAAGAAATTCCCCACATCATATCATAGGTAAAACACTAGATGTTCAAAACAAAGACAAAATAGTGAAAGTCACAAGAGAGAAACAAGTTACATATAAGGGGAAACCCATCAGAATTACAGCTGACTTCTCAGTGCAAACTGTGAATGTGGACTAAAGTATTTCCAGGGATAAATGACTTTATATGCCAACCCAGACTACTATACCCAGCAAAAATGTCAATCATAGTTGAAGGAGAAAGAAAAATCTTTCTTGACATAAACAAAATGAAAAGAACATATGTCAAATAAACCCAACACTTCAGAAAATACATGAAGCAATTCAAAGAACAGAGGAAAGGAGCAACTATCCTTAAGCAACCCAAGAGAGAAATGACCAAAAGCATAACAGAGTAAATAAATACCTAGACCAAGAATGAAAATGAAAAATAAGTTGAAAGGAAACAACACACATCTCTCAATAATAACCATAAATATTAATGGACTAAACTCCCCAATCAAAGGACATAGACTGGAAGAATGGATTAGGAAACAGAATCCATCTATATGCTGACTACAAGAAACCCATCTCACCCTCAAGAACAGACACCAGTGAAAGGATGGAAGAAAATATGCCAAGCAAATGGTACCAAAAAGCAAGCAGGAGTGGCTATTCTAATATCAGATAAAATAGACCTCAGAGTAAAATTAATCAGAAAAGACAAATAGGGCCATTATATCCTTATCAATGGAATAATTAACCAGGAAGATTTCACAATCTTAAATGTTTATGCACCAAACTCTGATACACCGAACTTTATAAACACAATCCTTCAGGACCTCAAGACATAGATTAATCCCAGCACGCTAATATTGAGGGACTTCAATACCCAATTGAGTTCCTTGGATAGGTCAACTGGATAAAAAACAACTGGAGAGACATGAGAACTGAACAATGCAATACACCAAATGGATCTCACAGATATCTACAGAATATTCCACCCAAACACCAGAGAATATTCTTTCAATTCAACGCCCCACAGAACATTCCCTAAAATTGACCACATATTGGGACGCAAATGAAATGTCAACAAATACAAAAGGATTGA
This sequence comes from Rhizomys pruinosus, assembly GCA_009823505.1. Taxonomy (NCBI): domain Eukaryota; kingdom Metazoa; phylum Chordata; class Mammalia; order Rodentia; family Spalacidae; genus Rhizomys; species Rhizomys pruinosus. The sequence continues at coordinate 1,623,608 of VZQC01001793.1, read as the reverse complement.
AATTATTCCATCCATTCTATCAGACCACAGTGCAATAAAGCTGACTATTAACACCAGGGTAAGCCCTACTAAGAATACATGGAGATTAAACAACACAATCCTGAATAATGAGTGGGTCATGGAAGAAATAAAGAATGAAATAAAACCATTCCTGGAACTGAGTAAAAATGACAATACAACACAAAAAAACCTGTGGGATACATTAATGTTAGTCCTAAGAGGGAAATTTATAGCCCTATGTGCCCACATTAAGAAAACAGAAAGAAAACAAATAAACGATCTAACACTGCAGCTAAAAATACTTGAAAGACAACAACAAATGAACCCTAAACCCAACAGACAGGAAGAAATAACAGAAATCAGAGCAGAAGTCAATGAACTAGAATCAAAGTAAACAAAACAAAAATCAATGAATCCAAAATCTGGTTCTTTGAAAAGATAAACAAAGTAGACAGAACTCTAGCCCAGTTAACCAAAAGAAATATAAAGCAACTCCATTCATGATGAAAGAGGAAACCTCATAATGGATAAAGTAAAGATCCAGACAATCATATGAGAATACTTCACAAACCTATTCTCTACTAAATTTGAAAACTTAAGAGAAATGGATGAATATCTGAAATTCTGGGATTCACTGAAGCTTAACCAAGAAGAGATTGACAGCTTAAACAGGCCCATAATACTTGAGGAAATTGAAGATGTAATACAAAACCTCCCGACTAAAAAAAGCTTAGGCCCACATGGTTTCACAGAATTCTTTAAAACATTTAAAGAGTTCTTCCAACCATAACTACTCAAACTTTTCAAAAGGATACAAACAGAGGCATATATACCAAATTCCTTCTATGAAGCCAGAATTACTCTAATACCAAAACCAGGCAATGTCACAAACAAGAAAGAAAACTATAGACTTACGTCATTAATGAACACAGATGCAAAAATTCTCAACAAAATACTTGCAAATCGCATACAGACCCACATCAAAAAGCTCATCCATCATGATCAAGTTGGATTCATATCAGAGATGCAGGGATGGTTCAACATACAAAAATCAGTAAATATCATAAAACATATAAATGGACTGAAAGAAAAAAAATAAAAACACCATCATCTCAATTGATGCAGAAAAAGCTTTCAACAAAATCCAGCATCCCTTCATGCTTAAAGTCCTAGAGGGAATTCGACTGGAGGGATCACTCCTCAATGTAATCAAAGCCATATACAAGAAACCCACAGCCAACATCATCCTAAATGGAGAAAAGTTGGAAGCATTCCCCCTAAAGGCAGGAACATGGCAAGGCTGCCACCATTGCCACTCCTCTTCAATATAGTGCTTGAAATGTTTGCTAGGGCAATAAGGTGAGAAAGTGAAATTAAAGAGTGCTAATTGGAAAAGAGGAAGTAAAATTATCTCTTTTTGCAGATGATATAATAGTTTACCTACGGGATGCTAAAAACTCTACCATAAAACTCTTAGTAATGACTAAAAGTTTCATTAAATTGGCAGGATACAAAATAAAGCTAGAAAAATTAGTAGCCTTTCTTTACACCAACAATAAGCAACTGGAGAAGGAATATGAGGAGACTTTCCCAATCACAATAGCCTCAAAAAAAAAAAAAAAAAATACCTAGGAATAAACTTAAACCAAAGACACCAAAGACTCTACAACAAAAATTTTAAAACTGTAAAAGAGATTTAAAAAAATGACATCAAAAGATGGCAAGACCTCCCATGCTCATGGATTGGAAAAATTAATATACTAAACATGTGCATTCTATCCCCCAATTAATATATGTATTCAATGCAATTCCAATCATAATCCCCATTTGAGGCTTTTCACAGACCTTAGAAAAAGTCCTTAAATTTCATATGGAAAAAATTAAAGACCACAATCGCTAACGTACCCCTGAGGAAAAAAGTGCAACACTCGGGGTATTACATTACCAGACTTCAAGCGATATTTACAGGGCTATAGTCATAAAAACAGCCTGGTACTGGCAAAAAAAAAAAAAAAAAAAAAACCTTTGACCAATGGAACAAAATTGAAGATCCAAACTTGAGCTCATATAACTTCAGCCACCTCATATTTGACAAAGGGGCCAAAAAAGCTCAATGGAGGAAAGATCATCTTCAGCAAATGGTGTTGGCAAAACTGGATCACCCCTACCTTTCACCCTGTATAAAAATCAACTCCAAGTGGATCAAGATCTCAATGTGAAGCCTGAAACCCTGAAAGTGATAGAAGAAAAAGTTGGCAACAATCTACAAGACATAGGTGTAGGAGGAGACTTTCTAAACCAGACAGCAGCCGCACGGGAGGTAAGGTCAACAGTTGACAAGTGGGACCTCATAAAACTCAAAAGCTTCTATACAGCAAAAGAAACAAGGAGGTAAAGAGAAAAACCCACAGAGTGGGAAGAAATCTTTACCAGTGACACATCTGACAGAGCATTAACGTCAAGAATATATAAACTACTCAAAAAACAAAGAAGTAAGAAGACAAATGACCTACTCAAAAGATAGAGTAAGGAGCTGAACAGAGTCTTCACCAGTGAGGAATTAAAGATGGCTGAGAAACATCTTAAAAAGTGTTTGTCATCATTAATAATTAAGGAAATGCAAATTAAAACCACTCTCAGATATCATCTCACTCCAGTACAGCTAGCTAAGATCAAGAAAACAAAGACAACAGATGCTGGGGGGGTTGTGGGGAAAGGAGAACACTCATCCACTGCTGGTGGGAATGTAAACTTGAACAACCACTATGGAAAGCAGTGTGGAGAACCCTTAAAAGACTCAGAATGAGCTTACCACCTGAACCACTCATACCACTCCTGGGTATATACCCCAAAGACTCATCCTACCGCAAATATATAGCACACCCATGTTTATTGCAGCTCTCTTCACAATAGTGAAGAGCTGGAACCAACCCATATGCCCCTCAACAGATGAGTGGATGACAAAAATGTGGTACATCCACACAATGGAGTACTATTCAGCGGTAAAGAAGGATGGCATTATGAACTTTGCAGGTAAATGGATGGAGCTCAAAGCCATTATGCTGAGTGAGGTGACACAGTCCCAGAAAGACAAATGGAGAATGGTTTCCCTCATATGGATGCTAACACCAAATCCCCCAGATGAAAGGCAAGCTGAACGACAGTATGGTTATATTTTTGGTTTATCTGAAAGCAACTATGTTGTTATAATGTGAATCCCTCAATGGACTCTAGAATCCACCCACCAATTATTTTCAGACTCTGTAATTACTGTATATGGGTGGAGAGTATGTATCCATATTTTAGAATAATATGAAATTAACGGAGGAAAATGTGAATTCCTAAGCATAAAAAAGACTGAGAGAAAGCTGCAGGACAGTTATGACAGAATGCATGATCTGGAATGGTTTGGGGTGGGGTGGGGGGAAGGGATAGGGGACTATGCCTGAACAGAAATAAAAAACGATGTATAAATACATAAAAATTTAAAAAAATTTAAAAAGAAAGAAATGATCCAGACAATCATACGAGAATACTTCAAAAACCTATACTCTACTGTTTGAAAACCTAAGAGAAATGGATGAATATCTGAGATCCTGGGAACCAACAAGTCTTAACCAAGAAGAGATTGACGGTTTAAACAGAGTAACATTTGAGAAAATTGAAGACATAATAAAAAAAAAAAACCTCTGAACTATAAAAAGCCCAGGCCCAGATGGCTTTACAGCAGAATTCTATAAAACATTTAAAGAAGTCTTATAACCATTATTGCTCAAACTATTCAGAAGGATACAAACAGAGCAAACAGAGGGAAATCTCCCAAACTCCTTCTGTGAGGCCAACATCACTCTAAAACCAGGCAAAGAGACAAACAAAAGAAGAAAACTATAGACCCATCTCATTAATAAGCACAGATGCAAAAATTCTCAACAAAATACTTGCAAAACACATACAGACCCACATAAAAAAGATCATCCATCATGATCAAGTTGGATTCATATCAGAGATGTAGGGATGGTTCAATATGTGTAAATCAATAAATATCACAAAACACATAAATGGACTGAAAGACAAACATCACACAATCATCTCAATTGATGCAGAAAAAGCCTTTGACAAGATTCAACATCCCTTCAGGTTTAAAGTCCTAGAGGGAATTGGACTGAAGACAACTTTCCTCAACATAATCAAAGCCATATACAACAAACCCACAACCAACATCATCCTAAATGGAAAAAAGTTAGAAGCATTCCCCTTAAAGACAGAAACATGGCAAGGCTGTCCCCTCTTCAAAATAGTGCTTGAAATGCTTGCTGGGGCAATAAGGCAAGAAAGGGAAATTAAAGGAGAACTAAATGGAAATGAGGAAGTCAAACTATCCCTGGTTGCAGATGATATGATAGTTTACCTGAAGGATACTAAAAACTCCACCAGAAAACTCCCAGAAACTATTAAGAGTTTCAGTGAAGTGGCAGGATACAAAATTAACCTGCAAAAATCAGTAGCCTTCCTTTACACCAACAACAAGCAACTGGAGAAAGAATATAAGGAGATCTTCCCACTCAAAATAACCTCAAAAAAAAAAATAAAATAAAATACATGGAAACAAACCTAACAAAAGACACCAAAGATCTCTACAACAAAAATTGTAAACCCCTGAAGAAGAAGATTGATGATGACATCAAAAAATGGGAAAACCTCCCATGCTCATGGATTGGAAACATTAAGATAGTAAAAATGTCCATTCTACCCAAATTGATATACAGATTCAATGCAATCCCAATTAAAATCCCCATGAGTTTCTTCAGAGACTTGGAAAACAATCCTTAAATTCATATGGAAAAAAAGACCCCAAATAGCTAAAGCAACCCCAAGCGAAAAATGCAATACAGGGGGGATCACCTTACTGGACTTCAAGCTATATTACAGGGATATAGTTATAATACAGCCTGGCACTGGCATTAAAAACAGACCTGTTGACCAATGGAACAAAATTGAAGTTCCAAACTTGAGCTCATACAATTTTAGTCACCTCAATTCAATAAAGGGGCCAAAAAAGCTGATTGGAGGAAAGATAGCATCTTCATCAAATGGTGCTGGCAAAACTGGATCACCGTCTGTAGAAAAACAAAATTAAACCCCTACCTGTCACCCTGTACAAAAATCAACTCCAAGTGGATCAAAGACCTCAACATGAAACCCAAAACTCTGAAGGTGATAGAAGAAAAAGTTGATAGCGATCTACAAGACATAGGAGTAGGAAAAGACTTTCTAAATCAAACAGCAGCCATGCAGGAAATAAGGTCAACAGCTGACAAGTGGGACCTCATCAAACTCAAAAGCTTCTGTACAACAAAAGAAACAATCAAGGAAGTGACAAGAAAACCCACAGAATAAGAAGAAATCTTCACCAGTGATACATCTGACAGAGAATTAACATCCAGAATGTATAAACTACTCAAAAAACAAAGAACTAAGAAAACAAATGACTCCCTCAAAAGATGGAATAAAGAAATGAACAGAGACTTCACCAGTGAGGAAGACTGCTGAGAAACATCTTAAAAAGTGTTCAACATCGCTAATAATTAAGAAATGCAAATTAAAAACATTCTAATATATCATCTTTGTATTAGTCAGGGTTCTCTAAAGAAACAGAAGCAACAGGACGAATATATAGTGATATGCACTTTATTGATTTGCTAACGTGACAGAGCTCAAGGAGCCCAACGGTAGCCATGCCACACTGGAGAGGCTGAGAATCCAGGGAACTGCTCAGTCCGCAAGGCTGGATATCGCAGTAGTCCCAATCTGGTGCTGAAGGCCCGATGGATCCCAGCAGATCTGCTGGTCTCAGTACATGCTGGGATCCGTAGGGTTGATCACAGCAGCAAGACAAACTCACCAGTGAGAGAGAGGCAAGCCACAGGAAAAAAGGGACCAGATCCCTCTGGCATGGCCTTTAATACTGCCTGCCAGTAGAAGGTAACTCCCACATTTGGGGTGGGCCATCCGGGTTGAGGTTGTCCAATCTGAAGATCCTTTTTCTCTTATTTGTTCCTTAGTCCATTCAAGTTGACACCAGGATTAACTATCACAATCTTACTCCAATAAGACTGGCTAAGATCAAGAAAACAAAAGACACCAAATGCTGGAGAGGTTGTGGGGAAAGGGGAACACTCATCCACTGCTGATGGGATTATAAACTTGTACAACCGCTATGGAAAGCAGTGTGGAGAACCCTTAAAAGACTCAAAATGAGCCCACCACCTGACCCAGCCATACCACTCCTGGGTATATACCCACAAGACTCATCCTACTGTAAAGATACATGCACATCTATGTTTATTGCAGCTGTCTTCATAATAGCGAAGAGCTGAAACCAACCCACATGCTCCTCAACTGACGAGTGGATAACAAAAATGTGGTACATCTACACAATGGAGTTCTATGCAGCAGTAAAGAAAGATGACATCATGAACTTTGCAGGTAAATGGATGGAACTGGAAGCCATTATGCTAAGTGAAGTAACAGTCCCAAAAAAACAAATGGGGAATGGTTTCCCTCATTTGTGGATGCTAGTACCAAATCCCCCAATTGAAAGACAAGCTGAGCAGCTTTATTGTTATATTTCTATCTGAAAGCAATTGTGATGTTATAATGTGAATCTCATAATGAGCCCTAGAATTAACTTACCACTTACTTTCAGAAATGGTAATTCATGTATATGAGCAGAAGGTATATATGCATATTTTAGAGTAATATAAAATTAAAGGGAAAAATGTGAACTCCTAAACATATATTGGAGTTAACATACAGTTTATTCCTGGAGAACATAATTCTGATACATATATTACATTTATATAGGCATATTTTGGAGCAATACAATTGGGAGGGAACCATAACAACATAAGGACGGGGTCAAAGACCAGACTGATTACAGTTAAATTTTGCCCAAAACAATAAACCTTTACAGAGAAAAACTTGTAAAAGACTGACAGAAAGATGCAGGACATTTATGGCAAAATGCATGATCTGGGGTGGGGTGGGGGGAAGGGGAAAAGGAATATGTCTAAATTGAACTAAAAAATGATGTCTGAAATATACAAAACATGAATAAAAGTATTATATTAAAAAAAGAGATACTTGTACATCCACATTTGTCCCCGGTCTTTTCACAATAGATAAGAGATGGAAACAACCTAAGTGTCCCTCAGTTACCAAATGGATAATGAAAATTTGGTACATTTATGCAATGGATTTCTTTTTTCCATTTTTTTATTATTACCATTATTAAAGTTTTTCCATGGGTCACACATCAATTCTCGATCAAATCTAGAGTTGCTTCCCCCTTCCATTGCCCCCCGTCCCACCCAAGTCCCTGCACTCCGCCATATATGTCCTATGTCTCTCTCCTAGTCTCTCCAGAGTTCTTTTTTCAGTTCTTTTGTTGTTGTTCTCTCCAACTTGTATTGCTACATTATATATAGGTATAGATAGATAGATAGATATAGTTATATATAGTTATATATAGTTATATATAGTTATATATATACATAAATATATACATACATACACATATCACTTGAATTGGATGATTTTTTTTCTTCCTTAAAAGATGTCATGTTTTCCTTAAGGAAGTGCTCGAAGGTTCCTCCTTGGCAAACCCAACAATCAATCCTGCACTTTTGCTCCACATTGGGGTCTTTCCCTCCCATGGTCCTCCAAAATGAAGTCCAGTAAGCACATGCCCTGTCTTGATCCCCATGCACTGACCTCCATGATACAGCCCAGGTAGTCCAACAATGGCAGTCTACATTCTGACGAGGTTGACATCCCCTTAGCTGTTTAGTCCATAAGCTGGGTATCTCAGTAGTCCCCATCTGGCATTGAAAGTTTGGAGGATTCTTGGAGAGACATGAGTCCTCAGTCCATATTAGGAGTTTAAAAAGCTGTGTCTCATGCCTTTGAGGAGTATGCAATGGATTTCTACTCAGTAGTAAAGAAAGAAGAAATCATGAAATTTGCAGGTAAATGGATAGAATTAAAAACTCTTTTGCTAAGTAAGGTAACACAAACTCAGAAAAATAAAGGACATATGTTCTCCCTCATGCAGGAACCAGGAAAATGGAAAGGAACGGCGGTGGGGGCGGGGGGGAGATAAAGGGAAAGTAGGAACCTGAGAGAGAAGAATAGTAGGTGGTAGGGTTAGAAATGGATAAAATGGGGGTGTTTAAATGGGAGGTGGGAGGGAGAGGTATACAAGGAAATTTGGGGATAAATGGAAAGAAGGAGCTCAAAAGAGGAGTGACTACGGGAGACTACAGTTGTTATCAAGGGAGAAATGGAGGAAATGGGGACACTTTCAATGGGGAAGGCATGGAGGTAGGGTTAGATAGGGAGAGAGAGATAAATAATGCCTAGCTAGTATTAAAAAAAAAAAACACAGAGGCAGCCAGGCATGGTGTCACATGCCTTTAATCCTAGCACTCAGAGGCAGAGGCAGGTGGATCTCTGTGAGTTCAAGGCCAACCTGGTCTACAGAGTGAGTTCCAGGCCAGGGGGCCTTCAGGGAGACCTTGTCTCAGAAAGACAAAAAAAAAAAAAAAAAAAAGGCAATCATATTAGCCTAACAATCTAGTGACAAATTAGGCATACAATATCTCTACAAGTTCATGTGCTTAGCTGAAGTCTATATAACAAGAAACAGTGTCAAATGGAGAAACCTTCCTTTGAATTGTTGACCAGGATAACCCAAGAGACTCCCAAAATTACATGGGCTACTGCCACAGCCCCTGATTGCCTCCTGAACTTGAAGGTAAGATCTTATTGCTGAAGACCAAACATACTTTAGAGACCAGATTTGGAGCTATGGAGCTGGAACTGACCTGGAAGCCACTTCCCTTGAAGGCAGCTCTCATAGCTTTGGAGAGCACTGTGCAAGCCTCTAAGGGAGAACAGCAATCGATGGCCCAGCACCAGATTTAAGACCAAATATTCACTTCAATGACCAGCACAGTATACAACATTGGAACAGTAGTGGCACTTTTATCTTGGGGCCAGTCAATGGCTACCTAATTGGACTTAAGGCCCACTCAATGGAAGGAAACTCATGTGTGATACTGTAAACATAGCCAAACACACATGTATGGGGAGATCATAGATCTTAGAGAAATCCCCAAGGCTGACACATCCTTGGATTAATGTAATTTCTTACTAAGTACAAACTATGCATCCTTATATTTATAGTTAGGTATCCAGTCACCACTCATCAAAGATGTTTCTTTTGCACCAGACAGAGGCTAATGCAGAGTACCACAACTGGCCATACACAGACATTTTCCCTGAATTGCCCAAGCCTAAGTGGCACATCTACAATTCAACCTCTACACCTAAGGCTCATGCAACATAGAACAAGGGGTAAAGAGAACACTAATACATTCCTCAACTCTCATTAACAAAGCTCCCTCCTGCAACAGAGGGCCAGGAACACAAAAGGTCACAAATGGCAAAGCATAGAGATTAGGATCTGCAGAGTGTGGGCTCTTGGATGGAACCCCTATATTAAGCTTCGTTCACCCAGGGCTCAGGGACCATTGTGGAAGAGGGGGTAGAAGGATTATAAGACCCATGGAGGGTCTTATAATCCATATGGAGTCCTTAATGACCAATAATGACCATATGGAAGTGGAGTCCTACAAACCCCTGGGACACTGTTCATATGAACCTAGAGCAACGGTGTCAGTATGCACAAGACCCATGCAAACTCAGACAGAAACCCAGCATGGAACAGGGGGAATGAGCAGCAGACACCAATCTGAGCTAAAGAAATATTGGCAGCTGATTACTGTAACATGAAGAAGAGCTGATCTTAAAGGAAGGGACTCTGATAGGGTGACTAGACCTCAGTGGATGAACTTTCACCGAGGAACATTCAGAGACACTCATTTGACATAATGAGCCTTAACACAAAGGACAGACTGTATGAATTCCAGTGGGGTAGGGTCTACGGGAGGGTGCCAATGGGGAAGGGGATATAAAGGTGTGGTGGCTCATACCTTTAATCCCAGCACTCAGAATGCAAAAGCAGAAATATCTCTGTGAGTTCAAGGCCAGTCTGGTCTACATAGTGAGTTCCAGGCCAGCTGGGACTAAAGGGAGATCCTGTCTCAAAATGACCAAAAGAAAAAAAAAGACCAATTGAGATATTCCTTATGAAATTCACAAAAATTCATTTTAAAACATTTTAAAAGATGACAAATGACAAAAAAAGGTTGAATGAAACTATTTTCAACTATCAGGCTCAAAAGATAAAATCACTTGATCTTATTCTGTTAGGAAGGGTTTAGGAAACAAAGCACTTCTCTACATAGTTAGTGGAGTATAACAATCCAGGAACACAGAGGGCAACTTAGCAATAACAATTGTGGTAATATTTGTTCTTGGTGCTTCTGGGACAGGGTCTCTTTGTAGCCACAGTTGACCTGGAACTTACTATGCAGACTAGGCTGGCTTTGATCTCACAGAGATCTACCAGTCTCTGACTCCCAAGTGCTGGGATTAAAGGCATGCACTACCAGGCAATGTGATGGTTTTTTTAATACAGGGCCTCATGAATCCCAGGCTGGCCTCAAACTCACTGTAGCCAAAAATGATTGCAAGCTTCTGATCCTGAGATTTCAGACAAATACCATTTATACCTATACTTACCTAGTGCTGAGGATCTAAATAAGGACTTGGCATGTGCTATTTAGCACTCCACCAACTGAACTACATTCCCAGTCCTATAATAATCTTTAACAGTTGCATAAACCAGCAATTTCATTAAAGGGGATATGTAGCTGCCAGTACATAGCTACTTTATCTTATCGTCCATTACAGAATTACATGTTGTACTCCTTGATAAATCATTTCAATAAGTTACAGAACATACATGTGATAGAATGAATGTGTACCTTATTAAAAGAAGAATAACTTGTGTCTCTTGGCAGTGTTTGGGAAATTTTCAAGATGTGTTCCAAATGATATGGAGTGTACCTGATACACTGATGGTTCTGAAAAAGGGTATGAGTAGGTAGCATGTGTATGCCCCTGCTTGCCTGTTTGTTTACTGTTTTGAAGTGCTGACTGAGAAACACCCCTGCCGAGAATTATGTTTTTCTGTATACAGAGTATCTCAAAACTTCCATGTACATAAAACTGGTGACAGAAGAATTTGGCAGAAGTGGAAAAGCATCATTGCAATTGCATCATTTGATATGTAATTCTTCAAGCAAGACTTTGAGTGTTTTTTTTATTTGGTTTGCGTGTGAATTTTAGAGTTTTGTTGTTTTTCTGTTAATGAACTGTGTTGGAGGCTTTGAAGGGTTTTTTTCTTTCAGTTTTTGTTGCATTTTGGTTTGAGTTGTAAAGTGTAAAACTATAATCACCATGCTTATTCTCAGAGAATACTGTTCTGATGGGTCCAAGCTGTAGAATCTGCTGTAGCAGAAGCTTTAGGCGAAGAAATCTACATGTCGTGCAAAATGCAACCTTGCCCCAAAGGTGGGCCTGGGAATGATCTTGAATGTTTGCTCAGAAGCCTGGGATCACAGGAAATGGTCTCACAATGAAGCTGAGTTGGATCTGGCCACACTAGAATAAACAATGAGTAAGTTGTAAGCTTTTAGCCTGGGGTACGTCAGTGACCTGGAAATCCGTCACGTTGTTATCTGCTATGAGAGTTACTGTCTGGGTCAGGTTCTTGGTGTCTTGTTCAAAACACTGAAATAAGCACAAAGCAGAAAGGAAACTATTCAAATGCAAAGTCTTAGCACATTTCAGAAATACACTGTAAAGAGGTTGACAGCAGTCCACGAGTGTTAATACTCAAGACCCCAGTTATCATTTGGGCTTCCTTTTTTGGAATTGGAGAAAAGGAGTTTGTTTGCTTAGGGACATAGTTTGGGTGATTCTCTATTTTGATTGACAGATCATGTTATATAATTATTTCTCAATCACTCATGTCCCTTCCCATAATGCACCTTATTTTAGTCATATGCGCACCTAATTATGTGTAGTCATAAAGTGGTAAATAGAAGTTTCTCCTTAAATGTTCACTCAGAGGTCTGTTTGTCATATTGTGCACACATCCAAAGGCAGTTCAGGCCAGATCAGCAGTCATAATGTCATGCTGGGATGTACTGGGAATACATTTAACTAGAATCTATTGATGTCTGATGGTCGTTAGGGAAGAGAAACTTATTCTACTGTTCAGAGAAGGTTGCACATGCAACCTTACAGGTAGGGGCACTGGGTTGCTAACAGATTGCTAGCTGCAATGTTCAGAGGAGGATATGTATGCATGGTGACAGTAAGGGCCTCGGCACCAAGTGCATTAGAAGAAGGGTGTAAGCAAAGCCCATGCCAAGTGGAATCCCCATGGCTAAGCTACTGCCTGTGCTTAATGGCCATGCCTACATTATGGGGCAGCAGGGAGAACTCCACAGTCCACGCATCCTGATGTAGCAGGAAAGCAATGTAGCCTGACTTCAAGAAGGCTGGCCAATGAGAACACTGTATCTTATTTACCCAGACTCAAGCCCTGAAGCTTCTGCTGTTAGCTGACTTTAGTCTGTATACTTCCTTCTAAATCCAAAGTGTTCTTATAACAGTTGTCCATGAGTTCTAGGAGTCCTCAAGCAAATTCCTGAGCATGAGTCTGGTTTAGGGAAGACCTTAAAACCCATAGTTAGCATGAGAAGCAAGGAAACTCTATGTGGACATGAGACATTTTTTAAATTTTCATCTTTTATTGATGCTTTGTGTATTTCATACATCATTTTCCAATTCAGTTCAGGCATATTTCCCTTTCCCTTCTCCCCCACCCCACCCCACCCCATCCCAGATCATGCATTCTGCCATAACTTTCCTGCATCTTTCTCTGTTTTTTTTTTTCATTTTTTAACAATAAGTGATAATTTATGAGTACAAGCATCCTTCATGTAAAACCAATTTGCAAGCAGTTGTGCCCAAACCCACACAGCTCATGGGTCCCACCATCCAGCAGGGGGGGCTTGTATGTTCAATCAAGTTGATCAAATGAGTGTCCAGACTATATTGTTCACCAATTCACCCCAATCGCAGCCCTTACATTCTACCACACCCCCTCTTCCGCAGATGTTCCCTGGGCTTAGAAAAGGGGCACAGGTGGATGAGAAGTAAAACAGTCTACTTTCTCTGGAGGTGTCTTCTGGACTCTAGTCAGTTCTGGCTGTTTCCTTTCATGGGCTGATAGTTTGTCCAGGAATAACCTTTCGATCCTACTAATGAAGCACAAGCAATTAGATATATAGGTTATTTATGTTATTTATTTATTTATTTTTTTTTTTTTTGGTCTTTTTGAGACAGGGTCTCCCTGGAGCCCCAGCTGTCCTGGAACTCACTCTGTAGACCAGGCTGGCCTTGAACTCACAAAGATCCACCTGCCTCTGCCTCCCAAGATATATAGGTATTTAAACAGTACTAATTGTTATGGTAGGTTACTTTGGTATAGACACAGATGTTTGGATGGTATGTTAATCCATGAATAAAGGTATCACTGGATAAGCTGTCAACCAACCTGAACAGACTAGAGTCCAAAATGACAACTCCAAAGAAAGTAGACTGTTTTCTTCTCACCCACTTGTGCCCCTTTCCCAAAGCCCAGGGAACAAATTGCGGAAGAGGAGGTGTGGTAGAATGTAAGGGCTGCAGAGAGATAGGGGTGAATCATGATATTACAGCAATATAGTCTGGACTCCTAAATGATCAACATGCCTGTGCATACAAGCTTCTCCAACTGGACTATGGGAACCTTGGGTTGTTCAAAATTTGGACATAGATACTTGCAAAATGCACCAATTAACTAATTGTAAGGCAAACTGAGTAACATCAATGTTACCTGAAAACATCTGTGTTATTATATTGTAGAATCCCTTAAAAATAAACAAATAATAAAAAAAAGAATACTGTGCAGCAGTGGCAGCCATATGCCTGTATATCCCAAATCTAATTGGCTATTATCTCTCTCCTTGGAGGAATAACCCATGGCTGATGCCACAAGCTTACATTCTCTAATGGTTAGGAGATGTTATAAGCCACAGTAAGACCCTGTCATATTTAACGGACATGGGACTTTTAACATTTGTATTTGACCACAGACATCAGAATGAAACGAGAATATGATCATTGCACATTTACTTACTATAGAACTAAAATTAGATGGCAGCTAAAAGGGCAACACTCCAGAGTGTGATGTCCATTTGTTTATTTTACATATTGTTCAGCTGTAAAAAAAAATGGAAGGAATATGAGGAGGAAGTATACACAAAAAAAAGCTTGTTCTTCTTGGTAAGTATATTGAGTGGCATTATCAGGCCATTAGATGCATAAGCCCACTGCCTGCAAAAGAAATTAGTAAAAAGAAATAGGTAAAGGAAAATATATTTATTTACAATTTAGCCCAAACCTTGATGAGAAAGTCTCCTAGTTTCTCTTTGTCCTTCCTGTAAACAGTGTTCCAATATTGAACTGAAGTTCCCAGAAACCCCTATGTTCAACATTCTACAGGGAGACTGACTTGATCGTGGAAAGTTGAAATGTTACAGGTTGGGAGCCAAAATTATCTTGAGCTGTCTTTAATCCCTTTAATAACCATGTATTGCCCACCTCTGTATATTCCCTAATGTGCCTGTGACTAGCAGATTTTAGAATGAAACAGACTGACCCCTAGTTTCCACCAACCCCAAAGCTAAAAATGTCACCAGATAACATCTGAGGCCTATAGCAGAAATGTCTTGGCTTTGCTATAAACCTGATGTTTCCGATAATGTATTTGAAAGAGGGCTGATTTTATGATTTTCTTTCTTCTCTTGCTATAAAAACCTCATAAAAATGTAACCACATTAGAATGTTGTATTTGGGACCAAACTGAACCTTTGTTCCAGGACCACGGTCACTCATACTTGGCTCCAGAATAAACTATCTCTTACTCTTTTTGATGTGAGAGCTGTACTTCCCAGTAACATAATTTTGTAAAAAACATAGAACAAAAGCCGAGAACTATTCATAAGTTAACTTACCTGATGAATACATTGTCAGAATTGTGTGAAATCTCTTCCTGGGAGGAAACATTTTCCTCCACCACCAGGGCCCCTGACATAATATTCTTTGGGAAATTTTAATTTTTTTTAATCTATTGTTGTAAGGCTCCTGTTTCAATGGGTAGAGGAAGTATTACTATTCTAAAAGATGTTTGTTGTACAAAGTAACAAAGAAACTAGTGACCACTGGGCAACTGAATTCTATAATCTCCTGTATCTCTTAGAATCAAGACTGTGTGTGTAAAGAAATGTATACAGATAAGAACAAGAAATAGGAAAGTTATCTTCTACTGTGAATTACATGTATGTGTGTGTGTGTTCTTGTCCTCCTATTCTATATAGTAACCACATTGCACAAAACTCATAGAAGGGGCTGGAGAGATGGCTCAACAGTTAAGAGCACTGACTGCTCTTGCAGAGGATCTGGGTTCGATTCCCAGTACCTACATGGTGGCTAAGAACTGTCTTTAAGCCCGGCATGGTAGTGTATGCCTTTAATTCTAGCACTCAGGAGGCAGAGGCAGGCAGATCTCTTTGAGTTCAAGGCCAGCCTGGTCTACAGAGTGAGTTCCAGGACAGCTGGGGCTATAGGGAGACCCTGATTCAAAATGACAAAAAAAAGATTCTCATAGAAAAACTAATGCAGTAGAAATAAATATTTATTCCAAATGCCCAAAATGGGTCCTTAAAATAGCACTGTAGTGCATGCCTTTAATTCCAGCACTTGGGAGGCAGAGGAGGAGATCTCTGTGAGTTCAAGGTCAGCCTGGTCTACAAAGTGAGTTCCAGGACAGCTGGGTCTGCAGGGAGACCCTGTCGCAAAAAGACAAAAAAAAAAAAAAAAAAAAAAAAAAAAAAGTACTGATGAATTTGAACCCAGTTACCTAGTTCATGGCCATACACACATGCCAATCTACCTCCTTCCTGGTAACTTGAATGATGCCACCAGTATACCCCAGAATTATACCTGCACTCCAACACATGGTCCCTTGGTATGGGGACCCCTCTGGAGACATCCCTGCAGGATGTCCACCTGTGGCCTCACCTTCACCCTGTTGTGTGCATCTGTACTGTTGAGTATGATAACACTGTTTCCTTGTAGTCAGCTTCTGTCTCTTACAATCTTTCCACCTATCTTCCAGGTTGATCTCTGAGCCTTGGAGGAAGGGATATGGTACAGATGTCCCATTTAGGGTTGAGTACTCCACAGTCTCTTATTCTCTGCATATTGGCCAGTTGTGGGTCTCCATACTAATCACCATCTACTGCAAAAAGAAGCTTCTCTGATGAGGGCTGAGAGATGCGTTAATCTGTGGGTATATTGGCAGGTCATTAGAAGTTAATTTAATACTATGTCCATTTAGCAGAATAATAGTAGTGTCCCCATACAATCTATGACATCTGGCCACAAGTTTTTGGCCCAATAACAGTGTCAGGCTTGGATTCCATCTTGTAGAGGAAGCTTTAAATCTAACCCAAAAACTGTTTGGTTGTTCCTATAACATTGTACCAGTGGGCATGTCTTGCCAGGACAGTTATTACTGTATCTTTCAGGGTTCAAAAGTGAATAAGATTAATGATTACTTTTCTCTGTGGATGAAGCTTCAAGATCAATAGCAACATCTCTACGTTCTATGACTCAGTTATGTAATGTCTTCAGCAATAAGGTCTTACTGTCAAGTTCTGGAGGGTAACCAAGAGCAATGGCAGTAGCCAGTGGTTTAGGTGTCTGTCCTGGCAAACAACTTAAAAGAGGTGACCAGTTCCTGGCAATGGACTTTGTATTTGCTAGTCTGTGGAGTCTAGTTAGTAGGGACATTGTCACGCCATTATACAATAGCTCCATTTAAACTCATTTTACAGATGCATATGTATATATTTGAAGATGTTTCTACAGTAGTAGGTTTCCATATGACTTTTTCAAAAGACCTTTAGTGTTAGTTCCTTCCCATACTCCCTCCTCTACCCTGCCGTCTCATCAACCACCCCATTTAACCATTCCTGTTCCTTTATTCTGCTTCCCCCTTTATATCATCACCTTCTATCTCTTCTCCCTTTAAAGATGCCCCTCCCCTTACTAGTGTCCTGACCTCTGTGGATTTTCCAAATGAAAGACTCATATCTGAATATACAAAGCTAATACCCACATATGAAAGAATATATGTGACATTTGTCTTCCTGGGTCTGAGTTACCATTTATCTCCAAACTTCATAATTTAATTTCCCTACAAGCTGAATAATATTCTATTGTGAAGACATAATACCCTGAATCTGATAGAGTAGAAAAAATGAAATACATTTGAATTTAAGGGCACAGGAAAGGACTTTCTAAACAGGATCCAAATAGCACAGACATTAACCAACAAATGACGAACGGGACTACATGAAACCAAAAAGCATCTGTGCAGCAAAGGACACCATTAATCAAGTACTGCAGCAGCATTCAGAATGGGAAAAGAGTGTTTAACAGCTATATCTCTAACAGAGTGTATATCCTAGATTGGGCATACAAAGAACTCAAAACACTAAACATCAAGAAAATAATCAAATTTAAAAATAAGGTAAAGTCTCTGTTCAGCTCTTTACTCCATCTTTTGAGTGAGTCATTTTTCTTGTTTTTTGAGTAGTCTATATATTCTGGATGTTAATGCTCTGTCGGATGTATCAGTGGTGAAGGTTTCCTCCTAATCCGTGGGTTTCCTCTTCATTTCCTTGATTGTTTCTTTCACTGTACAGAAGCTTTTGAGTTTGATGAGGTCCCATTTGTCAGCTGTTGTCATTTCCCATGTGGCTGCTGTTTGATTTAGAAAGCCTTTTCCTACAGCTATGTCTTGTAGGTTTCTGCCAAGTTTTTCTTCTATCACCTTCAGGGTTTCAAGTTCCATGTTGAGATCTTTGATCCACTCAGAGTTTATTTTTGTACAGGGTGAGAGGTAGGGGTTTAATTTTGTTCTACAAATGGTGATCCAGTTTTTCAAACACCATTTGCTGAAGATGCTGTCTTTCTTCCATTGAGCTTTTTTTGGTACCTTTGTCAAATATAAGGTGGATGAAGCTGTATGAGCTCAAGTAAGGATCTTCAATTTTGTTCCATTGGTCAATGGGTCTGTTTTTTTGCCAGTACCAGGCTGTCTTATGACTATAGCCCTGTAATATACCTTGAAATCTGGTAATGTAATCCCCCCTGTATTGCACTTTTCACTCAGGGATGCTTTAGCTATTTGGGGTCTTTAATTTTCCATATGGATTTAAGGATTTTTTTTCCAAGTCTATGAAGAAGCTCATGGGGATTTTAATTGGGATTGCATTGAATCTGTGTATTAATTTGGGTAGAATGGACATTTTTACTATATTAATTCTTCCAATCCATGAGCATGGGAGGTCTTTCCAACTCTTTTTTTTTTTTTTTTTTTTTTTTTTTTTTGTAGGATGTAGACTGTACTGTCTGCATGCAGGTCCTGTGCACCCGTGTCGTGCAATGCCGCGGAGTCAGAAGAGGGTCTCGGATTCCCTTGGAACTCTGGATTCTCCTGGAATTGGAGTTACAACGATTCTTAGCGCCATGTGGGTGCTGGGGATCGAACCCAGGTCTCTCTCAAGAGCGTCGGTGCTTCTTCCGCTGACTACCTCCAGCCGTCTTTCCAACTCTATATACTAATCTCATTTATCTGCGTTTTCACCAGTTGAGGAAGTAAAGGTGGCTGAGAAACAATTTAAAAAGTGTTCTGCATCATTAATAATTAAGGAAATGCAAATTTAAAACCATTCTAAGATATCTCTCATTCAGATTAAGACTGGCTAAGATCAAGAAAATAAAAACACCAAATGCTGGAGAGGTTGTGGGGAAAGGGGTACACTCACCACTGCTGGTGGGAATGTAAACTCGTACAACCACTATGGAAACAGTGTGAGAACCCTTAAAAACTCAAAATGAGCTTGCCACCTTACCCGCCATACCACTCCTGGGTATATACCCACAAGACTCATCCTACTGCAAAGATACATGCACATCTATGTTATTGCAGCCTCTTTTCACAATAGCAAAAGAGCTGAACCAACCCAAATGCCCCCTCAACAGATGATGATAACAAAAATATTGGTACATCTAACAATGGAGTTCTAATGCAGCGGTAAAGAAAGATGACATCATGAAACTTGCAGGTAAGTGGGTGGAACTAGAAGATACTGTGCTAAGTGAAGTAACACACTGCGGGGGGAGGGGGGAGGGAAGTGGTTACCCTCACTTGTGGATGTTAACACCAAATCCCCAGTTGAAAAGCAAGCTGAACAGCTGGGCGTGGTGGCTCACGCCTTTAATCCTAGCACTTGGGAGGCAGAGGCAGGCGGATCTTTGTGAGTTCAAGGCCAACCTGGTCTACATAGTGAGTTCCAGGACAGCTGGGGCTACAAGGAGACCCTGTCTCGAAAAGACAAAAAAAAAAAGCAAACTGAACAAAGTTGTATTTCTTTTTTAATTTTATTTATTTATTTATTTATTTTTATGTGTATGGTTGTACTGCCTACATGTAGGTCTGTGCACCCGTGTCATGCAATGCCGTGGAGGTCAGAGAGGGCATCGGATTCCTTTGGAACTGGAGTCAAAGACGGTTCTCAGCTGCCATTTGGGTGTTGGGGATCGAACCTGGGTCTTCTGCAAGAGCAGTTGGTGCTCTTAACCGCTAGGTTTCTTTCATCCCTCTAGTTCTTTTTATTGAAAGTAACTGTGCTGTTATGATGTGAATCACCTAATGGGCCCTAGAATTGACCTACCACTTATTTTCAGACATTGTAACTACCAGATATGGGTGGAAGGTATGTATTCATATTTTAGAGTAATATAAAATTAAGGGGGGAAATGTGAACGCCAAAGCATATTTTGGAATTAACATACACTTTATTCTCAGAGGTCATAATTTTGATACATATGTGATATTTATATAGGCGTATTTTAGAGCAACACAAATGGGAGGGAACAACAACAACATAAGGACTGGGTCAAAGAACTAACTGATACAGTTAAATTCTGCCCCAAACAACAAGCCTCTGAAGAAAAAAAATCCTTGGAAAGACTAAAAGAAAGATGCAAGACATGTATGGCACAGTGCATAAACTGGGGGGGAGGGGCAGGGAGAGGGGAACGTATTGGAACTGAACTGAAAAATGATGTATGAAATACACAAAACATCAATAAAAATATTTATTTATTTTTTTTTTATTTTTATTTCTGTATGTGTATGAATGTACTGTCTGCATGCAGGTCTGTGCACCCGTGTCGTGCAATGCC
Organism: Rhizomys pruinosus; assembly: GCA_009823505.1. Lineage (NCBI taxonomy): Eukaryota > Metazoa > Chordata > Mammalia > Rodentia > Spalacidae > Rhizomys > Rhizomys pruinosus. Next base: position 1,603,205 of record VZQC01001793.1, on the reverse strand, counting down.
GCGGAGGTCAGAAGAGGGTCTCGGATTCCCCTGGAACTGGAGTTCTCCTGGAATTGGAGTTTCAGACGGTTCTCGGCCGCCATGTGGGTGCTGGGGATCGAACCCGGGTCCTCTGCAAGAGCGTCGGCGCTCTTAACCGCTAGGCCATCTCTCCAGCCCAATAAAAATATTTAAAAATAAAGAACTCAAAAAGATGAAATGTAACTAGCTGAGAAATATTTTTTAAATATTCAACATCCTTAGCCATCAGAGAATTCCAATCGAAATTACTTTGAGATTTCATCTTATCCCAGTTAGAATTCTAAGGTAAAATAAAACATAAATGAAAACAAATGCTGGTGATGATGTAGAGACAGGAGAACATATCAAATGCTGGTGATGATGTACAGATAGGAGAACATATCAAATGCTGGTGATGATGCACACATAGGAGAACATATCAAATGCTGGTGATGATGCACACATAGGATAACACACATGGAACGCTGGTGGGAGTGCGAACTGTCCCGACCACTACGGTATGAACTGTCGAGATGCCTCAAAAATCTAGAAATAGATTTGCCACGTGACCCAGCTCCGCCATTCTTGGGCATATTCCATCTCAGCCTTTCCTGGCGCCTCAGGCTCCCCTGCTGCTGTCGGGCATTTCTCAAATAAAATTTTCTAACCATTGCTGATTCACCTGGGAGCTGTACGAAATTCATGTCAACCTCAGAGCTACAAGGTCAGAATCATCGTGAAGACGGCCCAGGCCCACCTATTTTTAAAAAGCTTCCCAAAGGATCTTATACACAGTAAACCTAAAGATTCTTGAGGACCTTCCCAAGCTTGTTTTGCTTACTCAGCAAAACAATGTTTCCTAATCCTGAATGCTTCTTTAAAAAAACACCTAGAGTTTTTGTAATGTGCTCTGAATAATTAAATTTTTAACTCTGTTGGTTTCATACAGGGACCGTTTTGTGGTTTTGGTTTTGGTTTTGTTTTTGTTTTTCAGATGATCCTGAGGTGAGTCCAGTGCTAGCCAGAACGGAGAAGAACTACAGGCAGTGTTTGCAGTCGGGGAGCTCTAAGAGGCATCTGAGCATGCGTGTACGTCTCCACACCCTCCATGTGTTTCTGACGGATCCTCACTTGGGATGTACCTCCAGCTCGTCCTTTGCTGGACTACTTCCTCTTTATCTGTAAAGACTTGGCTCGAGTAGAATTAATAGTAGGGAAATTCCCACACTCCTTCCCAAGGGTTGGAGTTAATCAATTTTCTCTGTTCTCTCTGTATTTACAGTGGGTATTCGAATATTGTAATAAGCATAATTGTCTACATAATGTAATTATGCTTCTCTCTATATCCTCCAGACGGGTTTGAGCCTTTATTTTGAAAGCGACAGCAAAGACCACAGCTCACACATCTTTGCATCCTTTGAGCTCAGCAGAGCTTGGCATAGGGTTATGGTGCTGAATGAGTGATTACTAACTGAAGGAACGGGTAGCTTGGCAGATGGGCCACTGCCTAGAGAAAATGTCTAGAGTGAAGCTAGCATTTTGCAAAGAGGAGAATATTTGAGACTGTGGTTGCAAATCTCCAAGAGATGAATGAAAGAATTAAATTTCGCAAACACAGGAATAAATTAAATTTCTTTACCATAGTGAAAATATAGGTTTAACCATATAATATATTCTATGTGCAAAGTACTGTAGTGCTGTAATATGTAACTAGCTAAGACCTAAAGAAAATTTAGTTACAATGAATTTAGTAACAATGAATTGTCAGCCCTTTACACCTTAGTGTGAACAAAAGCTTTAAAGGTAGGAGAAGGCTGCCCTCTGCTGAGCAAATAGAGTATAGCAGGACAGTGAACAGCAGCGATTTCTCATCTAAAAATTGTTCTCCGTATTGTCTTAATTACTAACTCCATCCACTGTATATATTATTAAGGATTTTTATACTTTTTAAAAACAATATTTATGAACACTCCATAATACTTCCTACCCATTATGAAATGTCTCACATTTTTTTCATATCGTCCTTAAAATATAAAGCATTTTTTAAATGTCTTTAAAATAGTTAAAACTTAGTAGAGGGGCTGGAGAGATAGCCTAGCGGTTAAGAGCGCCGACTGCTCTTGCAGAGGGCCCAGGTTCTATCCCCAGCACCCACATGGCGGCTGAGAACCGTCTTTAACTCCAGTTCCAGGAGAATCCGATGCCCTCTTCTGACCTCCGCAGCATTGCACAACACCGGTGCACAGACCTACATGCAGACAGTACAATCATACACATACAAAAATAAATAAAAAATTTTTTAAAAGATTTAAAAAAAACTTACTAGAGGTGCTGAAGAGATGGTTCAGCAATGAAGAGTTGATCTCCCAGAGGACACAAGTTCAGTTCCTAGCACCCACCTGGTGGCTCACAACAACCAGTAACCCCAGCTCTAAAGAATCTGTCACCCTCTTCTGGGGTCTACAGAAACCTGTCTGCATGTGGTGCACATACATACACTCAGGCATGCACATATACATATACATAAACAACACAAATATATACACATAAAGTAAATATATAAATATTTTTGTAATTTTTTGAATTTTCGTGTATTTCAGACAACGTCTTAATTATCTCTACACCCCCTTTCCCACTGGCAGCCTCCCATAGCACACACACACACACACACACACACACGCGTGCGCGCGCGTGAATGCACATTTTTTCATTTGTGTTGTTAGTTAGTTGTCATTCGATTTAAGTTAGTGTCCCCAGACGTCCCTCAGTGCAAGCTACTCACCCACTGCGGTCTAGTCAGCCTATCTAGAGTCCCTCCCTTTAAGATCAGCTCTTCCTCACCCAGCAGTAATCATCTGCCAATAGATCTTCAGCTAAGATTGGGGTCTGATGCTCATTTCACAGTTCTATGCTGGAAGCAGCCTAAGCATCTCTCAGCTGACGAGTGGATAAGAAAATGTGGTACATTTACACAATGGAGTTCTACTCCGTAGTAAAGAAAGACAAAAAGCATGAAATTTGCAGGTAAATGGATAGAACTGGAAAAGTTATACTAAGTGAAGTAATACAGACTCAGCAAAACAAATGACCTATGTTCTCATTGGTGGATCTGAGCACCAATTCCTTATATGTGAATATATATCTTGATGTGACTGTAAGAGCCAAGAAAATGGAAAGAAATTGGGGAGGAAAAGGGAAAAAAGGAACCTAAAAGAGAAGAATCGTAGGAGACTGGTATTGCCAAGGGGAAAAGGGGGAAATGGGGGGTATTTAAACTGGAGGGGAGGGAGGGCTATACATGGAAAAGGGGAGAAGGAGCTCAAATAACTTTTTTGATTAGTCGACAACAAAATTTCAAAGTTTAAGCTGTTACTCATTTAAAAACAAAACCCGTATTTGTTTTGTTAGTAAATTTGGAGAAAGATACTTTGGCACAAGACAAAGTCCAGAGATGCTGATCTTATTTAAGGAAAAATATGAACAGTGTTTGATCAGATGTGAAGCCTTTCACAACAGGGCATCTCCAACAGTATTGAGAAAGCAATAAAGGGCATGAAATCACCAGATCTCTCCAGTGGATTCTGAACCTAGACAGAAGAAGCAAGCTAGGGCAGGGGACCCTTCGAATTACAAGGTGTATTTTCTCTAGAACCTCCCTTGTAATCAGGAGACTTGGTATTCAGAGAAGGGTTTGGCCACACCGACAGCTGGCTTTGCAGCACCCCTGTTAAGATCCCCCTAGAAGCCCAAACATAAGGAAAAGTAGCATTCACTGGCATGGTTGTCATCAACCCAATGATAACATGAAGTAGATGTATTGGGAAGCTTTATTTTTAATTACTCTAATGTTAACTGAAATATCATAATATTGTTGCATGAATGGGGTACAATGCGATGTTCTGATGCATGTGTGCAAGGTACAGTGAATGAACCAAGCTCACCTTGCTTTAATGTTTTTGTGTGATGCATCTGGATTTTACTCTCAGTTGTTCTGAAATGTGCATTACTACGACCCTAGTCAGTGCTGTGCAACAGATATCAAAACTTTTTTTTCTAGCTGACAATTTGTGTAATTTGAATGGTAATTCTTTTATTCTTTGCTTCAGGCTCTAGTAACAATTATTATACCCTCTACTTTACCAATTCCTTTGATGCTTTTGTTTTGTTTTAAATTCTGTATGCAAGTGAGATCATGCTGTTAGATCAACTTTAATGATGAAGGAAAAGAGACTCAAAACAACTCACCCAAATTCATGCATCTAATAAATAGTTGAAATTCCAAGGCCAGTCTCTGATTCGAAAAACCTAATTTTTCTCCACTTGTCTAGGCTGCTTTGTAAAGAGAAAAGTAGAAAATCTAGACAAGAAAAAAATACTAATTCTTAGCGTTAGGACACAGAGTTGAGTGAATCCTCACTAAATAGAATGTGGCGTTATGTGCAAGAAAGTCTCTCAAGCAGTGTGCACACCAATCCTAGTCCATCACAAAGAATGCTGCTTGTATAGGTCGGTTCAGGAGACACTGTATCCAATCTGATCCCATCTTAGAGAGGCCACTGTGCATCTGTATATGAAGAGTTAGGAGAGGAGAAGAACTCTGTTTAAATTGCTTTATCCATCCCATACTGAATTTTCTTGTGACATATCTAAGACCCTGGTGAATGCCAGTTAGAAAATGCTGGCCTGGTAGGGAAAACACTTGAGGGGTTTTAGGTTAGGCAGGGAGATAACACGTGGTTAGATTTACATTTTTAATAATGAGATTCTTGCAGGTACAATTTGGACGTGGGAGTGAGTGAATTTGAAGCCACAGATATCTAGGAAAATCGGCAGGAAAAAAATGGGAGCAAAATGAACAGGGATGGAGCAAATGTGGGAAAGGAAGGCAGGGTCACCCACAAGTTTCTAGTTTGGGTGGCTGGACAAATCTTTTACTATATGAAGAAGAGAAATTGGATTAGCTTTTTAAATCCAGTGCTTTTAAAATTCATCACAAACACACACACACACACACACACACACACACACACGCCACCAGAGATATCTCATGGAACTAGACTTTGGCACAGCATACTTTCAAAGATCCTGCTATGGGAGTATCAGGCATCAGAAAGGCAGCTGGCCCAGAATGCACATGATATCATCTAACTTCTATGGGGAAAATCCTAAGGGGGAAAAAAATCTGTGGAGACAAATGAGTTTTCCTATATAAATCAACAGTGTCTATGCTCTGTGAAGGGACACGGGTATCTAACTTAAAAGCAAACCTTAACTTTTGCCACTTTACAATCTGGAGCAAGGATTGGCAAATTATAGATCACAATCCAAATCTAGCCTACCACCTGTTTCATAAATATAGTTTGCTGGAACGCAGCCATGCTGGCTAATTGGCACTCCGCCTATTGCTGCTTTCAGGCAACAATGCAGTGTGGAGTCCTTGGGACAGAAACTGAATAGCCTACAGGGCTTAAATGTTTACCATCGACATTTCACGAAAAAAGTTTGTCAAACCCAAACTCATCTTAATGCCTAGAGACAGGGAAAGAGACAGAGACAGAGACAGAGAAAGGGAGGGAGGGGAGAGAGAGAGAGAGAGAGAGAGAGAGAGAGAGAGAGAGAGACTGAGCAAATCTGCCACCCATTTCCTCAGGCTGTGCAATGAATTTCCAGGTGTAAACCTTTGGTTTTAGTACTCATCCCATCTGCAGAAATTTAGGAACTGTCTCTAACACACACCTCCTAAAGTTCATGATCACAGCCCCCTCCCCACGGGACCTCCCTCAGTCCCCATCCTCCAGTCTTAACATTGCCTACTTCCCATATCCCACTGAGCTGGTCCAGCTAGTGAGCTTCCGTCACTGCATTTCATGAAGCCTCCTTGCCTACAGTGCTGGACATGGAGAGTAGCACACTGGGGGAATGGTCTTAGCAAAAGCAAGTGGCCATGCCTATCCACTTTAGTGCAGGGTCCCTCCTTTCTAACTCTAGAACTTATCCCTAAAGAAACATGTCTCTTAAAGGAAACTATTTCTCAGTGTCCCCAGCATCTCAGAGTGTTAATGTTTATGAGCTTTTCTATAGATTTCTAGATATAGAACCTATAGGTTGTGGACACCTTGGGATTCCATTCTAGAATCCTAACAAATCAAAAGGAGAGGGAAAGAAATAAGGTTTCTGTGCTCCCAGCTCTGGGCATGCAGGTAATACTATACAAGGAAGTATTTATGGAACACCTAACACTTGCCATGAGTTTAACAACTAGATTTTAGTTATAAATAGTTTGTCTATTTATAGAACAGAGTTTATAGGCCAATCATGCTCTAGTGGATGGCCCCACATTCATGAGTATATGAGCAGCACACACTGGACTCGGTGGGTTACGTTGGGGGGTGGGGGAAGAAACCAATTTCGAAATGGCCAGAGTAAGGAGAGTCCGGGAGGAGTTAGGGAAAAGAGTGGGAGATTGGATATGATCAAAGGACAGTCTGTCCATGGGTGAGACTCATTTTTAAAATTTAAATAAAGTTCTTAAACAAGCCATAAAGATGTTCTGGAAATATAATGATGACAGCCTCATAGTCATAGATTTTCTAAAAAGCAGTACTTGCTGGGCTGTACATGTAGCTCAGCGATAAGGCTGGGACTTAGCAAACATGAGGTCCTGGGTCCATTCCACAGTATCAAAAAGTAAGGTGAAAAAGAATCAAAGAACCAGTACTCAGCAGTGGGTGCATAATTGCTAAAGTATACACTAAGAAATAATACAAGGGGCTAGAGAGATGGCTCAGCGGTTAAGAGCACCGACTGCTCTTACAGAGGACCCGGGTTCTATTTCCAGCACCCACATGGCTGCTAAGGACCATCTTGAACTCCAGTCCCAAGGGAATCTTACACCCACTTCTGACCTCCACGGCATTGCACGACACGGGTGCACCGACCTACATGCAGACAGTACACTCATACATAAACATAAAAAATAATAAATAAATTTTAAAAAATAAAGTTTAGGGCTGGAGAGATAGCCTAGCGGTTAAGAACACTGACTGCTCTTGCAGAGGAACCGGGTTCGATCCCAGCACCCACATGGCGGCTAAGAACCATCTGTAACTCCAATTCCAGGAGAACTCCAGTTCCAGGGGAATCTGATGCCCTCTTCTGACCTCTGAGGCATTGCATGACATGGGTGCACAAACCATGCAGACAGTACATTCATGCACATACAAAAATAAATTTAAAAATTTTTTTAAAAATAAAGTTTAAACCATTAAAAAAAGAAATACAAAAGTATAGTATTCACTGAATATTCTTTTTAAAACCATATTGCTTTCAAGTTCAAATTCTTCAAATTAAACAAATTGTATTCAACATAAATGCACCATGAGTTCAATGTTACCACTTTACTGAATACACTGTATTGGTCATATATGAACATTCTCTAGGTGTCTGACAAGCATTATACCATAATAATAATTGATTTTGGCATAGAATATCCAAGTCAAATTCACAAACACTATCTCAAGCAATTTTCACAATTAATCCATTTTAGCTAGATTCATCATCTACCTTAAAAACATTATCACCAGGCTGGAGAGAGTGCTCAGTCTGTAAAGTGCCTGCCATTCACTCCTGAGGACCTAAGTTCTGACCCCCAGAACCCACATAAACAGCCAGCCGTGGTAGCACATGTTTGCAGTCTCAGCACTGGGGAGGTGGAGGCAGGCAGATCCCTGGAGCTCACTGGCTGACCAGTTTAACTTCATCAAAGGGCTCCAAATTTCAGTGAGAGTACATGTCTCAAGAAATAAGATAGAGGGTGAAACCGATGTTAACTTCTGCCTTACACACACACACACACACACACACACACACACACACACACAAATAATAAACGCTTTAGTTACAGCCAGATTTTAAGAGGTCACCAGCTAACAACTTCTTGTATCCCCCAAACATCTTTGCACACTGTTCACTAAAGCGAGACATCATTCTGTAAGTGATAAATCGCTCATCTTCATCCCACATTATAAATAAGACATTTCCACAGGATAAGTAGCATATCATTCAATTTCACATGCAGGTATGAAGGCACAATAGTGACTTAGAATTCCAGCCCCAGCCAGATGGGCCCAGCATCCAACATGGGCTCAACCGTTGTTGACAGTTTTCTGTCTGACAGTTTATCTGTGAAAGGAGTAACCATTATCTCTTCCTATATTTACAAAATTCTTAGTATGCTTGGCAGCTCAGGACTCAAATGAGGAAATATGAAGGGCAGCAAGCTATCTGAAAGGGAAAGAAGGCATATTTCTCTTTTCATTTACTCATTATTTTATGTGTATGAGTGTTTGCTTCCATGTCTATATGTGCACCATGTGCATGCAGTGCCCATGGAGGTCAAAAGAGGGCGTCAGATCCCCCTGGAACTGGAGTAACAGAGGGTTGTTAGCTGTCATCCAGAGAATGAAACCCTAGTCTTTTACAAGAACAGCAAGTGCTCTTAACCACTGAGCCATCTCTCAAGTCCAAGAAGGCATATTTCACAGAAGAAAGAAAAAGAGAGAAGTTCCTGAGGTACACACTAGACAAACACCCTAAATTTCCCAATTAAAAAAAATGTATTTATGTGTGTGTACAGACTACGACTGTGAGACCAGAACTTGAGCCCATGGAACTTGCAGTCAGCTCTCTCCTTCCACCAAGTACATAGAACTCAGATCATCAGGCTTGCAACAACGACCTCTACCCACTGAGCCATCTCGCCAGCACTAAATTTCCCAATTTTTCTCCTTGGACTTCCTAGGCCCACTAAGGTTTGATGGGCTGGAGTTTAGGACTCACTAGGGGAGGCAGTATGGCAGTACACCACCAGATGGCAGCATGGAGCCACCACCATTTCCACCTTTGATCAACACTGAGATTTGCCATACTGAAACAGCTCTAGAAGGTACCCAGCTCCCTCTTATGTCACATCTCAACCCTCTGCTCTGGTGATCATAAAACTCTATTTCTTTTATTTTTTTTTCTTCGTTTCTCCTTTACTGTTCTTGGGATTCTAGAATGAATAGTACAGCTGACTTTCTTTTAAACAAGCAAAGAAAGGATCGTTTTACACACAAAGGAAAGAATTGTAGGATCGGCTAGGCAGCATTAAGGGCATTCTTTGGAAACCCACAGAAGCTCAGCTGCAGCTAAGAATGTTAGTAAGACAAAAACATCCTTACATGCTTATAGGCAAAACACATTTTAATAAGATCAGTTCAAAAGCAAAGATGCCTTAGAAATCAAATGACGGGGCTGGAGAGATGGCTCAGCGGTTAAGAGCACCGACTGCTCTTGCAGAGGACCCAGGTTCGATCCCCAGAACCCACATGGCGGCTGAGAACCATCTTGAACTCCAGTTCCAGGGGAATCTGACACCCTCTTCTGACCTCGGCGGCACTGCACGACACGGGTGCACCAACCTACATGCAGACAGTACATTCATACACATAAAAAAAAAAAAAAAAAAAAGAAATCGAATGACCTTTGCAGACAGGTCAGCATTTTTTTTCTTTTTGTTCCCTTTAATTTTTATATTACTCCAAAACATGCATATATATATATATATGCATGTTTTGAGTATATGTATGGAGTATATATATAATATATATATATATATATATAATATATATATATATATTACTCCAAAACATGCATGGAATATATATATATATATTCCACACATATACCAAAATTACAAAGTCCAAATGTAAACTATAGGTTAATTCCAAACATTTTGAAGACCAGATTTCAGAAACAGAATAGGCTACAAAGTCCATTCCCCCCCACAAGAAATTAAGAAATTCATCATTGATGTAAAGGACCGTTTTCCTTTCTATCTGTACATAGGAATAACATTAAAGTAATCCATGACAGGGTAAGATGCTATAGGATCATTCTGGATGCTTTCATTTTTAATTAGAGAAAAGTTAAGTTCTCCCAAGAAGGACAGAAATATATGCTATTCCCCAAACACTAGAAATTACCTTTGACTCACAGAGTTTAGTCAACAGACATAAGAAACACATGCATCCGGAAAATGTGCACATACGGCAGCTGAAGACAAACTACTCCAGCGATGTCAGCATCACTTACGTTTCCATTTCTCCAGGTCTGTGTTGTGATATAAGCTCACCTAGTATTGCCTGTATACATACCACTCACTTCTCCAAAAGCACACCTAATTTTAAAGTGGATTTAATGTGAGCCTTTGGAACATAAGTATTTAAAAACATTTTAAAGCCAGGCATGGTGGCGCATGACTTAATCCCAGCAACTGAGAGGCAGAGGCAGGCTGATCTCTGTGACTTCAAGCACAGCCTGGTCTACATATTGAGTTCTTAGGACAGCTAGGGCTACAATGAGACCCTTCTCAAAAAGACTCCCAAACAATACTTTAAAGCGATACTATTTTGAGCTGAAGGAAACCTAAGTACCCATCATCTAAAATATGTGGTCTTGTTTTAAAATGGATAGCAACTAATAATGAAGCTTATCTGCAACATTAGCAAATCTCATGTATCTCCACATATGACACAGCCAGGCCATCGTCCTTCCCAACGCAGCAGAACCCTCATAGAGTGCTGGGGAAGTCACAGACTAGGCATAATCAGGGGCAAATCTACAACTAAACAGCCTATAGTCTTAAAAAAAAAAGAAGTCACAAAAGTTGAAAGAATTTGAAACTAGTCTGGATGAGGGAAATTTAAAATCACAAGGAAACCAGACACAACATATGACTTGAAAAATAACTGCCAATTAAGATATTACTAAGGCCAGAAAAAAAAAGGTATTACTGAAGCCAGGTGTGGTGGCACACACCTTTAATCCCAGCACTGGGGAGGCAGAGGCAGGCACATCTCCGGGAGTTCAAGGCCAGCCTGGTCTACACAATGAGCTCCAGGCCAGCTGGAACTAAAGGGAGACCCTACCTCAAAAGACAAAAAAAAATTTGGTACAATTTATGTATGGTATAGAGTGGATTAAAAAAATCAATGAAGAATTTCATTATTTGGGTCGTTGTAGAGAATTATGGAAGTGGATGTTCTTGTTCTAGACTAATACCAGTAAAATAATTTTCACTTTATTGTTTTATTGATAAAACATTGTGCCAAGAAAAAAAAGGAAATTTTAAAAAGAAAATAAAAGCACCCATCATCCATCTCCTTATTTTGTAGGGCTGGCTTGTCTGCTTGTCTGCTTGTCTGTCTGCGGTGTCCTCCTGTTCTTTGTCCCACACGTCCTCCTCTGTGGCCTCCACATGACTGCTGACCTCCATTTTGAGTTTCAGTCATGTTGACTGGAGACAGGGCTCTTCTTCCTGTCCCCTCCTCATCTGGCCTCCTTAGAGCAGTTGATTTTTGTCTTTTATGATGGTTACTTAATGAATGCTCAACACCAGCTGAGTGATAGAGTGATAAAATGCATAGCAGTGAAAATACCATTCTGCCATCTGCTTTTTAGGAAAAGCAAATGTTACTAATCTTCGGTACGTTTACCTTTGAAAAAATTAAGGTGGAGATTTTGACAAAATAAATTGTGAAGCATTCAACACTGTTAATCCAGCCCTGGTCTCCGATATCATCCCTTCTATCAAATTCTATCATATCAGAGAGGAAACCCAGTGTCCGCCAACTCCACCTTCGTTCTTCCTACTTGTGTTTAGTAGGCTGTTCAAGTTCCCTTTTACACTGTGATTCTCTATTGGAAATTTCTGAGTCCAGGTGACTGTGCCCAAATCTCTCAAACCAGATCAGGTCGGGTTAATCCAGAGCCTCCTGACCTCAATGAAATGGAGAGGTCACTGAAATCTTCAAGTGGAGGTTACTCACTTGATATAATAGCATGGCTCTGCTTCTAAGTTGCTACAGCCTTTACGATTGCATAGCTCTCCTGTTATCAATTTGAAATTAAAACAGGTGGCATCAGATAATTTCCAAAATTACCCTCAGTTCTGAAAATCTATGATTCTATCATTGATAAGTAGGAATAATTAGATAACAAAATTCATGGGGAGAAAAATTTTGAAATGCAATGGAATGCAAGTGTGATGATTACGAAAGGCACAGGTTCATTCTAGGTTTCTATTCAGAGGGCAGGAGAAGACTTCCCTCACACAAAGTGGTGGGATAGAACTAGGTAATTACAGACTGGAAGGTTTGGAAGATGACAAATGACTTAATAAAACAGCTGACCACAACTTGAACCAGGTCTGACTAAGTGACACATCTCCAAATGCTGTAATTAAATGACTCTGGAACATTTCTCGCAGTGAGTAAGATGTCCTTCCTTTATACTTTCAATAGCTTGGGAAGTAAAACATAGTCAGGTTTTTAGGTTACTAGATCAATGGATCTGAAAGCGTAGTCTACAAGTCTAGACCAGAGATCAAAGCATCTCAGAGTAGGCAGGGAAGGGTTAATAAACAAGTCCACCCTGAGGATAACGAGGGCCAGGCTGGCTGAGTGGCTTGCCAAAGGTCACAAAAATACAGAGTGGGCTCCTCACCAGGACCCCTGGCTGAGTGTCTCATTACCACACAGCTCACCTGTAACACACTTCTAAACCAGATGTTAGTAAGCTGGTTTCTGGTGCTCTTCAAGAAGCCTGGCGCTGAGTCATGTATGTCATTCCTGTTGGTTCTTCTAAGACTGCCTGTCAACTAGGGAAGGTCATGGTCAACGAGACCCTTCGCAGATATGAAGTCCTTTCTCAATTCTGAGGGACTTAGGGTGGACATCCCCTGCCTCCTTGATAGAAATGAAGTCCCCTTCTACAGTGGACCCAGTCAGTTCAATCACAGGAAACTCACAAAAAACTCTTCAGACATCCATTCGTGTTCCTCCCCTTTGGGATGACAGCAGGAGCTGGCACTACACACCTCCCCAGGGCCTTATATCTTCATCAGAGTATAATTTGGAAGATTAGAGTGTCATTGCCTTGATATTGGAATTAAACACCATGCCAAAGAAAAAGATCATTCCTCCAGGATTATCCTCCAGTATATCCCTGCTCTGAATTTTTCCAATAGAGAAGACAGAGTTTAGGAGTTCCCTCATGATCAAATGTAGTTTGTCATAGTTACTGACAATAATAAAGATAGCCTTTATTCCTTGTAATGGTGATGGTGGTTTCCACACTAGCATCTTTCACACCTATGGGTGGGTATCTCCCCATCTCCCACCAAAGCTATGAGAAGGCTAAGCTTTCAGTTTGCCTGCTCTGTGATACAACTATCTCCAAAACCTCTGCAGCCAGAGAGACAGCAATTGAGCCCCTGGTGGGATTTGATGAACATAAGACTAGAACCTAACGCCCTGTTGCTCGTCCATCATAATCACCAGTGTAATCGGGTCTCTTGAGCTCTTGATCTTCCACAGACTAATGAAGGTCTTTCCTTATCAACTCAAAAGTTTAATTTCTGACCTAGAGATCTGTATTTTAAAAGGCATTAGGTCTGAAACTCTGTTGAAGAGAATCATTTAAAACCTTTAACTTCTAGGTTAATTTACAGGAAAAAGAAGTAGAATGATTTTCAGGACTCAGACAATCTGAGTCTGGATCATGTCCTTTCACTTGCTAGTCATGTGAATTTGGGTAAGTCACTTCACCTCTTCAGCTCTCCTTTGGTTCTTCTGTGGAAAAAAAAATTGATAATAAAGAGCTAACAAATTTCAGATACTTTTTTATTCTAAGCTCTGCTGTGCAGGTGTCATGGGATCTGCATGTGTCCTTCAATGTTCATGTGTTAGAATCCCTTTTATTCCGCTCCTGTAATTTCTTTATTTTACATAGTAAACACAATATGAGACTTTTTTAAAGGTTAGATACAATGTACTTAAGTTGTTCACAAACATTTGGGCGGGGGTCTTTTCCAGACAGGTTCCCCCTGTAGCCTCGGCTATCCTGGAACTCGATATGTGTGGCCTGTCTTGTTCATGTGCAGTGCAAGTTCTATCTACAGCTTCTTCACTCTCGCTCTCAAAGAACCTTCACTTGCTAGAAGGACAAGCAGTTGAGCTGGGGAAGATTCCTAGGCAAGCCTGTAATTCTGCTTGCAAATGCTAGCTCCCACCCAGTGTTTGTTGAGGTGCTGGCCCAGGACTGGATGCCACTGGGATTCTCCGCTGAGGACAGTCTGAAGAAAAGCTGTCTTCTAAATTCCCTATCCAAATCTCTTCAAGAACCTGCTTGCAAGCCACTACCCATCCTCATTTCCCTTTCCATTTCCCTCTTCTCTCTCTCTGTGCCTCTGTTCCTTAAAAACTGTATTAAACATAAAGATGAAACATAGCTTACTTAACTAAATGCACAAGTGACGACCTTTACATTTTAGTGAGTTCAAAGAAGCAGGTCAAGCACCAGATGACACCTCCGGAGCATCTTCCTTAGTGTCGGAGTTGCTCGTGTTAGTAAATTCCAACCTTAATCCCCAGCGTAATAATGTTAAGAAGTGGGAGCATCAAGAAACAATTAGATTATGTTGGCTCTTTTCTTTTTTTTTTTCACACCCACAAAAAACACTTCAAGGGCATTAATGATCTCTCAAATCTGAACAGTTTTGTGCAAGTAAACCATGTTTCTTTTTAAAAAGGCTTGTGCACTTGCCCAGGCTCAAGGATATTGAAATCTAGCACATAAAGCCCATTACTAGAGGTAGAAATACAGGCAATATACTATGATGGCAACAACCATCAATTACAGCTAAGGATTTTCTGTAACAACCAAATGGATAATCTAATATTGCAACAACTCAAGTATTACTGAGCAAAGTGCATTTCTACAGTATTCAGTGTTGATATTTCGTTTTCTAACTTTAAACAGCCTATGATAACTGGCAGCAAAGGAGGTCCTTGCAATAGACTGCCTCTGCTTAAGAACCTGTGATGTAATTATTGCATGTTGCTAATATACTATCTAAACATTAAAGATACTCCTAAAATATTTGATGGTAGACTATGATTAAGACATTACACTACAAAAAAACCTTATGCAGAAGGAAACCCTTTACTGATGTGCTTCTGCTTTAAACATTGTGCCCCCAAATGAAGTCCAGTAAGCACACATCCTGTCTTGATCCCCCTGCATTGGCCTCCATGATACTGCCGAGGTAATCCAACAATGACAGTCCATATTCGGAGGAGGCTGAATTCCCATTAGCTGCTTAGTTCACAAGCTGGGTATCTCAGCAGTCCTCAGTCCACATTGGAAGGCTAAAAAGTAAAAAAGCTGTATCTCATGTCCTTGAGGAGTGCCAAAAGCAGTGGCATCCACCGAGCATATGTGCCTGCCTGTGAGAACTGAAGACAGGCCAAACAACGGTGCTCTCTTTTTGTTCTTTTTGTCCTTTTACTAAGATCTCAAGTTTTGTGTCTGCATTACAGTTTCTCTGATCTTATTGATTATTTATTTCTGGTTGTACTTTCCTTCTGGATGCTTACGGCCATACAAATAACCCAGATTAACCAAGGTTTTGTTGAGGTCAGTTGAGAATCTGGTCCTCAGGAGTCTCTTGGGTTTTTTTTTTGGGGGGGAGCCCCTTGATTCTTTCAGCTCCTCATCCACCAGTCCCATTCAGGCTTCCTTTTCTGAAGCATGAGCAGACTTTCCTCTTTATAGACTGGACACTGGCTGAAGTCCCCTTAGTGGCTCTCCAAGACCTCCCTGAACAGGAAGAATGGTGACCCACCTCTACAGTACTTTTCAAGAGATGCGCCTAAGACTTGATTGACCTCTGAGTGCAAGGAACAAAGTCGTCCCCCAGGTCCCTCAGCCAAATTGGTAGGGACAGGTATGGTCATTAATTACCCAGAAAGGCTAAGTTGCACCAGTCTGTTACATTGCACCTATATTAACATTGTATCCTTTGGAAACAAACTGCATGTTACTTCCATAGCATATTTCTTGATTCACATCTTTCCATTTTAATCCCATATTACTCTAAAAGATGCACACATACCCTCCATCATATACTAAAAGTCCAAGGTCTGAAAATACATGTTAGGTCAGCTCTAGAACCTGTGTAGGGATTCCCAATACAAGAGCACAGTTGTCTTTAGATCATGAGGAATATAATATTAACATTGCTCATTTTGTCTTACACCTAGGTACTTGGTACTAGCATCCACAGATGAGGGATACCATTTGTCTATTGTTTTTCTGGGATTGTGTTACTTCACTTGGCATAAAACCTTCTAGTTCCATCCATTTACCTGCAAATTTCCTGATGTCATCTTTCTTTACCACTGCATAGAACTCCATTGTGTAGATGTACCACATTTTCTCTATCCACTCGATGGATGAGGGGCATTTGGGTTGGTTCCAGCTCTTCACTATTGTGAAGAGAGCTGCAATAAACATGGCTGTACATATATCTCTGCTGTAGGAAGAATCTGATGGATATATACCCAGAAATGGTATGGCTGGGTCAGGTGGTAGGCTCATTTTGAGTCTTTTAAGGGTTCTTCACACTGCTTTCCATAGTGGTTTGTGTTCCCACCTGTAGTGGATGAGTGTTCCCCTTTCCCCACACCCTCTCCAGCATTTGGTATCATTTGTTTTCTTGATCCTAGCCAACCTTATTGGGGTGAGATGCTATCTTAAAGTGGTTTTAATTTGCATTTCCTTAATTATTAGCAATGTTGAACACTTTTAAAGATGTTTCTTAGCCATCTCTATTTCCTCGCTTGTGAATTCTCTGCTCAGCTCTTTACTCCATCTTTTGAGTGAGTCATTTGTTTTCTTACTCCTTTGTTTTTTGAATAGATTATATATTCTGGAAGTTAATGCTCTGTCAGATGAATCAGCAGTGAAGGTTTGCTCCCACTCTGCGGGATTTCTCTTCACTTCCCTTATTGTTTCTTTTGCTATACAAAAGCTTTTGAGTTTAATAAGGTCCCACTTGTCAATTGTTGACCTTTTTTCCTGTGCAGCTGCTGTCTGATTTACAAAGTCTCTTCCTACACCTATGTCTTGTAAGTTGCTGCCAACTTTTTCATCTAACACCTTCAGGGTTTTGGGTTTCAAACTGAGGTCTTTGATCCATTTGGAGTTGATTTTTGTACAGGGTGAGAGGTAGGGGTTTAATTTTATTCTTCTACAAGTAGTGATCCAGTTTTGCCAGCATCATTTGCTGAAGATGCTGTCTTTCCTCCATTGAGTCTTTTTGACCCCCTTGTCAAATAAAAGGTGGCTGAAATTGTATGTGCTCAAGTTTGGATCTTCAGTTTTGTTCCATTGGTCTACAGGTTTGTTTTTGAGCCAGTACCAGGCTGTTTTTATGACTATAGCCCTGTAGTATAGTTTGATGTCTGGTATAGAAATTCCCCCTGTATTGCTGTTTTCACTCAGGGCTACTTTGGCTATTCGGGGTTTTTTGTTGTTCCATATGAATTTAATAATTTTTTTTCCAAGCCTGTGAAGAATATCCTGGGGATTTTAATTGGAATTGTGTTGAATGGCTCTTTTCTTATGCATGGATTAATGTCATGAATGGATTTGTGTTGTCACCAAAGTGGGTTAGTTCATGGAACCCTAGTAAAAATCTCTCTCTCTTTCTCTCTCTCTCTCTATCTCTCTCTCTCTCCTCTCATCTTTCCCTGTCTCTCTGTCCTTGTCTGTCTCTCTCTCCTCTCTCTGTAACATTCTGTCAAAGCAGCAGCAAATGAACTATGACAACTGGCAATGCCACTAACATTTAGGCTTGTAAATGCTGAAGTGATATCTCTGAGTTAAAATCTTGGCTCCACTCCATACAAACTAGGACTGGGGACAAGGCTCTGTGGTCATTCATTTATTTTCTATGAAAGCATGAGGATCTGAATTCAAATCTCCCAGCACACAAGTCAGAAGTTGGATGTGGCAGCATGGCACATGCCTGTAACCCTAGCCAAATGGGGCAAGTCGGGGTTGGGGGACAAGAAGGTCTCCAGAGCTTGCCATCTAGCTAATCAAGCCAAAATAGTGACTGACCTCCAGGTTCAGTGAGAGACCCTGTCTCAAAAATTAAGGTGGAAGGCAATTGAGGAAGACACCTGACTTTGACATCTGGCCTCCACATGAATATACAAGCACACACATGCAGATACATGCATACACCAGACATAAAATAAGAATTAAACATGTTATATGATTATTTAGCTTCTAGCTTCAGGGTTTTCTCTGGTGATATGAGGATTGTCAAACAGTGTATCCATCAAGTGTGTGGCTCACTGCATGTGCACACTAAGCTCTTAAAAAATAGCAGTTAATGTTATCAGTAGTCATGCAGTGATGACAGCCACAGAAGTGGTGCTAACGTTGCTCTGTTTGAGATACAGCCTACAATTATTAATTGTAGAGTACCTCTGAAAAATGATCTTGGCAGAAATACTGTTCCCACTCCTGACTGAAGCACATTACAAATATGCATTTTCTCTGAACAGTCCAAGGACCTTTGAAATAAAGTTCTGGATGGACTGGGAATGTGCAGCTTCCAGTTCTAGATGGGGAAACATCTTCTCCTCTAAAGAGCTATTCCATCTGATCTTTTCATAGTCTTTCCTGTGCTATTTTAATAACTGAGAAAATAAAAGCAGTAATTCCTACCCATACTTTTAATACAAGAATTTTCACTGGCATCATATCGCAGACTTTATTTTTCTGAAGTTGATTTATTCTCAAGAGCCCTGTGATGTAACAGATGTGCACTGAATTGGAAATTAAAACAAAAGTATGTGAAACACTCCCCATCCACCATCTTGTGCTCTGGAATATTACTTATATTTTAGTTTTCATTTTCCTCACCCATGAAAATAAGGATACTGCTGTATCCTGTCTGATGCCACCCAAAGTTGTTGTTGAGCTTCTCGTGAGATGATCCTGTCTTGACTTTTCATTGAAGTAACTATAGAAGTTTAATTTATTCTTATTTCACATTGTTAGTTCACTCACCTACACAAACTCCGGTTCTTGTATTGTATTTACGCACTGAAACACGACTAATTTGGCTGGTTGGTCGATTTACCCCATCAGGTTTGGCAGTGGCTCCCCTGGAGGAGGGACAGTACCATGTTCAGGATGTACCTCAGTGTTCTTTGAGCACATGGGGCTGGACTGCTCTAGCGGGGGCCTTCCACAGACCAATTGAAGGAATTTTAACAGGGTTCCTTGGAGTTGTGCACTCACCAAAACACATATTGACATGATAAACCACAATGGAGTTAAGTGTTTAAAGTAAAAAATACACTTTCAAAAATAAGTACTTAAGAGCAATACTACCTGGGTGCTGAATTGAACTTATTTAGAACGAGCCACAGAGTAAAATTTTCATTTTAAAATTTTGCACTGATGCGAGAAAAACCAAAAGGGAAAAACCCAATTCCATGAAACATTTCTTTTTATCTGCCTTGTGGAACAATTGCAGTCTGTAACAGAGCTGCAGGACTAAGCCAGCAAACTCTGATAGACTCTGTAGAAATGTTTAGACTCAACTTAAAGGTAAATGTGCTTCCTATGCCCCTGGATTTGTCTGATTCTTTCTGTTTTACACTTCTTTTTTATATATCTTTTTTCTGATGCCCAGAAAATCTACTGCAGAATAATCCCCAAAACTGAAAATAAGGTCACACACACACACACACACACACACACACACACACACACACAAAATCACATGCAAATTGGCAAGGTGGTTGTACTGGATAGCTTTAGTGTCAACTTGACACACCTGGGTTGAGGGAGCCTCAGTTGGGGAATTGGCTCCATTGGATTGGCCTGTGGCCACATCTGTGGAGTATTGTCTTGATGGTCGAGTAGTGTGGGAGGGCCCAGCCCACAAGACTGGTGCCACCCTGGGCAGGTTGTTGTGTACTTAAGAAGGCGGGCTGGGCATAAGCCAGAGAGCAAGCCAGTAGAGCAAGCAAGCCGGTGAACATGGCCTGTGCTTCAGCTCCTGCCTCCAGGTTCCTGCCCTGAGTTCCTGTCTTGGGCTCCCTAAGTAATGAACTGTGACCCAGGAGATGTAAGCTGAATAAACCCTTTCCTCCCCAAGTTGGTGTCGGTCAGAGTGTTTTGTCACAGCAATGGAAGACAAACTAGGAGAGTGGTGCTACCTGTACTCCCCAGAATGACAGAGTTCTAGCCCAAGCTAAACTACAATGGGAAACTACAAGTGGTATGAATGTAACCCAGTGGTAGAGCACTTGCCTAGCACATGTGAGGCTCTGGGTCCAATCTCCATCAGCAGAAGAGAAATTTAGGTGTCTATTTTTCATTGACTTGTTCTGTATTTACCTGTTCATGTTTAGATATATGTATTCCTCTTTAGATACACACAGTTCTGCTTACTTTTCAGTGGTCTTCATTGTTTTAATTTGAGTAGAATATTGTGAAATGTTTTTACAGAAGCATCTTCCTATATGGTGAGCTATTTGGATAAACTAGCGTCCTGCAAGGTGGATGTGATTCTTTGCCTTATTTACTCCATTCATTCTGACATCACTGCCTCTGGCAGGTTCAGAGTGCACAGGTAGCCTTCCATTTGCCTGGGTCCTACACGTTTAACTCCACTAATAATGAATACAAAATACTTTTTAAACTAGGTCTTTTAATCTTGCCATTTTCCCTTTAAAAAAGTCTAACAGTGATTTACTTTGCATTTACAAGGTCTGAATGTATTTTTTCTTGAAAGTATTGAGAGATGATTCAAAATATATAGGAAGATACACACATGTTAAATACAAGGACATGGGACTTAAGAATCGTTGAATTTTTTATATCTTCAGAGAATTCTCAAACCAGTATTTTGATATCTTCGGAGAGTTCTAGAAGCAATACTGAAGGGCAATATTACTTTATTATTTTCTAAGCCTTCACACACCATCTTGGAGCAAATGAGGTAGGAAATATTATCTAACTATATGAGATCTCTTGCCCCATCTCGTGACTCCCAATCTACACAGCGTCAATGAAATTCAGATCACTCTGAGGGTAGTCCCTGAATTTGCCACAAGAATTCATCCACTTCTAGATTGGTTGTCCAGTCCAGAGGCAGCAATTAGAAAAAAAAAAAAATGTACCTGTCCGGGCGGGAGAGATGGCCTAGCGGTTAAGAGCCCTGACTGCTCTTGCAGAGGACCCGGGTTCGATCCCCAGCACCCACATGGCGGCTGAGAACCGTCTGTAACTCCAGTTCCAGGAGAACTCCAGTTCCAGGGGAATCTGAGACCCTCTTCTGACCTCCGCGGTATTGCACGACACGGGTGCACAAACCTACATGCAGACAGTACATTCATACACATACAAAAATAAATAAAATTAAAAAAAATATTTTATAAAAGTACCTGTCCAAGGTATCAAACTCATGGAAGACAAGAGATTAGTAAACCCTACCTATGCTTTGGAGGGGACCCCACATTTGAGACATGGGCTCATTTGGCATGGCTGCCTCTGTCAGAGATAAGGGTTCCCTGAACAATGTGGACAACACAGCATGGCCTCCGGCAGGCAGGAAAATGGGCAGAGTGCTTTCTAAAGTAGGGGAAGGCATTCTTCCTTTCTATCTGAGGTTACACTACTCCACCCTCAAACTAGGGTCTAGATTTGTACAAATTCTCTGATCACAGATCCAAACGTAACCATGATGTTAAGTTTGTAAAGTCCAAGAGAGAAGTGACAAACAGAAGCAATCCTAGAGGAAATTGGCATTACATCAGCAGCTCAGTGAGGCGTTTAGAATCCCCTGCAGTAAAATTCTTTTCTTCAAAGATGTTTGGCATTCCACAGATTCAAACTTGAAAATGTTTTCAAACTTTACATAAAGTGTGTGAACGTCTGACAGTATACCTACTCTATGCTGTGTGGATATAGCTTCAAAGTCCTGGCATCTCTGGTGCCCTCCCTGAACCTGGGAAAGCTTTGATGTTGATATTCACTGGTATATTTTCATTACTTCAATAAATATGATCTCTAGGTTTTTTGATGGCTTCCCTCTGATCTCACGGAGATACTCATTCTTTTTTACTTCCACATTCTGAAACCCAGCAAACATTCATTACAAAAATAAAGTCAGACCTTAACTAGAAGCAAATTGTCCCCACTGGGTGGTTTTCCTAACCACTACTCTTAATGAGGAATGAGCTTTTCGACACTGATCCTTGCCGTACTCAAGGCTTCCTTACCTAATTTCACCACTTGCTTCTCACCCTCTAGGTATCACACCAAGCTCCTCCGTCTCCCGCTATGGATCCTTTTGTTCATAACACTTGCAAAGTTTCAATATGACAGTTAGTTCACTTATTCTGTTGACTATGAGCTGTCTATCTCTCTTCACTGTAAGTTCCATGTAGGTAGAGATTTTTGTTTTGTTTAGTAACAAGTTTTAGGTTCAAAAGACTACGTAGCAAATAGCAGACAGATGATGGGTCTCAAGCTTTGATGGCTGAGAAATTGTCTCCTGGATGTCACCTTCACCTCTGCCAAACCATGACAAAGCTTGAAATTAGACATTGCCCATTCTCTTCTCTCATTCTTTTTCTTTTATTTTTCGACTCCAAGAATTTCATACAATGCATTTTGATCATTTTCTGAACCTCTTCCCCATCTCCTCTCAAATCCACCCTCATCTTCCTACCCCCTCCCCATTTCATGTTCTTTTACCTTAAGGCCTGTCTGGTCTAATTTGTGTTCTCTAAATAGTCTTGGCTGTAGGTCCGTCCCCTGGAGTGTGGTCAATCAAGCCAGCATCACACTCTGTTTTTATTGTTATTAAACTTTTTACATAAGTCATACAACATTTCTCAATCGAATCTAGAGTCGCTTCCCTTTCTATGCCCCCCACCCCACCCGAGTCCCTGCACTCTGCCGTACATGTCCTGCATCTTTTTCTGAGTCTTTCCTGAGTTTTTTTTTTCAGTTCTTTTGTTGTTGTTCTCTCCAACTTGTGTTGCTACAGTATATGTACATATATATACATAGTTATATATATATATATACATATATATATATATGCACATATCACTTGAATTGGATGATTTTTTTTCCTAAAAGATGTCATGTTTTCCTTAAGGAAGTGCTCAAAGGTTCCTCCTTGGCAATCCCGAACAACCATCAATCCTGCACTTTTGCTCCACATTGGAGTCTTTCCCTTCCATGGTCCCCCAAATTAAGTCAGGTAAGCACATGTCCTGTCTTGACCTCCCTGTACTGGCCTGCATGATACAGCCCAGCTAGTCCAACAATGGCAGTCTACACTCTCACGAGGCTGACATCCCCTTAGCTGTTTAGTCCACAAGCTGGGTATCTCAGTAGTCCCCATCTGGCATTGAAGGTTTGGAGGATTCTTGGAGAGACATGAGTCTTCAGTCCATATTGGAATGTTGAAAAGCTGTGTCTCATGTCTTTGAGGGGTGCCAAAAGCAGTGGCAGCCACAGAGTGCTCTTGATGACTATGATCACTCTCTCTCTTTCTAAGCTATATCTTGTCAATGGCTCCTCAACCAGGATGGGGGCTGCTTGCCCACCTCCTTCCCCCATCCAAGCTTGGTTTTGTTCTTCGGCTTGTGTATGTCACAAGCACTGAGTTCCTATGTGCAAGTGCCCACTGTAGCCAAAAAACACAGTTTCATCGAATTCTCTCTCATTCCTCACCTTTTGTCTTCCTTCCAATTTGCCCATTATTCAGAGTTCTTAACTTAAACTTACTCATTTCTTTGGCCCATCCTAATCCATTTTCTCTAAGTGCTCTATGTTTCGATATATAATCATTCTCCTCTTTGTTACTCTCTTCTAAGTGATATTTTGATTAATTACAGAAGTATTGAGAACCTCCAAGCTGAAAGTGTTTCTGGAAGAAAGTTACTCTCTATTCAAACTAACTGCCAGGATGCTCTGATTATCTTGATAAATAAGCCATTCTGTCTTCTTGAAGATTACTGAGTCACCAGGCTATACATGCTCAGCCAGCCCTCTTCCTTAGACATATCCAGAAGTAAAGTAACTCTAATGAGTCATATAATCACTTAGCACCAAGGAATTCTTTAGGGTGCTATTTTGGAGGCCAACAGCATGAAGGAGTTAAAATTCATCTATTATTCCAGCAAATAAGACCCAAAGGTAAGATCCCTATGTTCCAGATTTAAGCTCTATTACTTGAATGGGATTTCACAAACCTCTTTTTGTTCTTCCTTCTTTTTAAAAGGCAAGAGTAGAGAACAACAGCCAATAGTTTTTGGTGTTTTCTACAGCCCAGTCATTACGCTAAGCTTTCCTTAGACATTTTTTATTCCTAAGCTTTTTGTACACATTGTGTTTACTCCACGTTTGAATTTTACAGTTATGGAGTATGAGAGTTCTAAGTTTAAGAAGTTATCCAGGGGACTAGAAAGCTGTGTCAGCAGTTAGGAACACTGCTTTTCCAGGGATCTGGGTTTGGTTCCCAGCACCCACATGGCAGATAACAACTGTCCTTAACTTCAGTTCCAGAGAATCCAATGCCTTCTTCTGGCCTCTGTAGGTATTGAGCATATGTAGCAAAAATACATACATACAGCCAAAACACTCGTACACATAAAAATAATAAATAAAAAGATTTTTAAAAAGAAAAGTATCCAGGGTAGGGAGATAGCTCAGTTGGAAAAGTTCGTTCTTAGCTCCAAGCATAAAGACTTGAGTTCAGTTCTCAGAACTCATGAAAAAGTACTGACCATGGTGGCTTGAACAGTGCTGAGGAAGCAGATACAGTAGGATCCCAGGAGCCAGCCAAAGTGGGGAGCTTCATTCAGGCCAATGAGAGACCCTATCACAAAGGAGGAAGACTGTTCTGGAGGAGGACTTGAGGTTGTCCTCTAGCATACACACACACAGACACACACACACACACACTTGCATATACACATGAGTACATGCATGTGTACACACACTTTCATACACATGTGAACACACACACATTAAAAGAATGTTTCCAATGCCAGAACAATGCAGTAAAACAAGATTATAAACTTAGCCACACCTCTAACTGTCGACAGCATGCCTCTCTCTAGAGCATACTTTTTCTCCTCAGCTTTTCACATCTACACTCCCATCCCCCAGTGTCAAATTTAAAATGAGGAAGAAATGAGATTAAATAAAGACACAAAGGTAAACAACTGAAGCACTCATCCACACACTTTTGTCCTATGGAATGCCAGGAAGCCCCACAACAGTGGACATGAATAGACCGTGTTAGCAATGCTGCAGAAGAAAACCAGACTGAGTTTTGGTGGGAGTTGGTAGTAGTGATGATATAGTTTGTTTTTCCCAAGAGGTAGAGAAATATGGTCTATTAGAGTTGTGAAAGGCATTCTTCAAAAGTGGGAATGCACTACAGAAGTCATCAGGGGATTGGAATGCTGCTCCACAAGGTGACATATACATTTGAAGTGGAAGAAGCAGATGGGATGACCTGGTTGCCAGGTGCAGTACTATAAGCTGGAAACACCCCCTCCTGGATCTTCAACTTCCAAGTCTTTAAAGAGTCTTTATGTGTATCAGAAAAGTCGTTAGCACGAGAAAAAGACAAACACCACAATTACCCGGGGAAACACAGATTTCACTTGGCCATGATCCAAGCCTTTCACCTTATTCCTTCCTGCTATTTTTCTGGGCCATCTCTCACTAATATCACCTCTCACAGGTTCTTTAGTAGCATAGGGTGAGATAAGGTGGCAGGGACATAGAACCAAGCATTTTTGAAAGACTTCCTAGAATGGATGGAAAGCTTTGGTAGAGAATCAGCTCTCAAGCCAGCAGCCTTAGTTAATTTGTAACTTCCTGCTGGAATATACTATCTTGTTCTTTGTATTCCCCACTGAAACCTTGCATTTGTTTACAAACTCAGCAAGTACTAGTGGGTGACATAAATGGACATTTGAACAATATCCACAGTCAGGACCTACTAAGGAAATAGAAGACACCAATAGATAGGGTCAATATGGAGAGAACAAGAGGAGCAACTTGGCAGATGTGTTCAGCAGGAACTGCAGCAGTCATAGTCTCACATCTGCAAACCAGGAAGAATGCTGACTTCTTTAAGTATGATTATGTTCCTGAGAAGTACAAATATCAAGTACCATAATGGTCTCTGCTTTTGCAACTCAGGGAAGGACACAGACAGAACTCCTATATACAATGCAAAGACAAAATGAAAAGTACCACCATATGATCATACAGTCGAGGAGACTCCATCCTAAGTCATGGAGGTGGGCAGCTGTGTGTGTGGAGTTCAAGGGTCACTTCAGGAACAGGACTAGGTGAGCTTGAATAGGCTGAGGGAGACAGTGGAAGTGAGAGGAGGCTAGAGCTAGTTTCTGAAGGGAAGACTGAAGAGGGTAAGG
Organism: Rhizomys pruinosus; assembly: GCA_009823505.1. Taxonomy (NCBI): domain Eukaryota; kingdom Metazoa; phylum Chordata; class Mammalia; order Rodentia; family Spalacidae; genus Rhizomys; species Rhizomys pruinosus. The sequence goes on along the minus strand of VZQC01001793.1, from coordinate 1,576,818 downwards.
GAGGGGAAGAGAAGAGACAGGCAGAGAGAGCCCCAGTTGATGGGCAGCGGGACAGTCTAGTCAGCAGTCAGTGGCATCATGTGAATCATACCTGGATGGACAATGCTGTTTCCTCTCAGCAACATGGCAAACATGTCCAGTTATTTTTGCAACCTCTGTGCTGCTTTTTGTATTTGTTCTTGCTTACTGAAGACTTTGGGTGGGAATGAAGGACCTAGGGTGGTCGTAGTCTATGAGTGAAAGTTATAAAGGAGGGCTGGAGAGATGGCCTAGCGGTTAGGAGCGCCGACGCTCTTGCAGAGGACCCGGGTTCGATCCCCAGCACCCACATGGTGGCCGAGAGCTGTCTGAAACTCCAATTCCAGGAGAACTCCAGTTCCAGGGGAATCCGACACCCTCTTCTGACCTCCCACGGCATTGCACGACACAGGTGCACACACATGCATGCAGACAGTACATTCTTACACATACATAAATAAATAAAATTAATAAAAAAAAATTAAAAAAAAAAAAGAAAGTTATAAAGGAGAGAACATCCTGTACCAAATGATAAAGCGAACTGCAAAAGGAGTGAAATAACAGAACATTTCATTTGGTTTGGTATCCTTTTCCTGTCAGAAGTGGAAGAGTTTTATCTTTTATTATTGGGATTTGGAGGAGGGCAGATTTGGGAGAGTGGAGGAGTCAAGTGAGACAGGACTAGGTGATTGATGTCATAACTTTACCAGAATTGGGCAAGAATTCACTATGGCTTTTCTTTATGAATAAGCCAGTTTCTATACACACACCTATCCAATATTAGTATCTACCCACCCAACACATGGGAAACTTTCTATGGGTTTCACAATAACTTATTTTTTAAGGTATACATTTCACGGCAGGAAGGATGATCAAAGATGAAGCTCTTACTCAGGACCATCCAGGGAATAAGAGGAAGGGCAAGCTCACATCCACATTCTGCCATGTTTCACATGTGTGTATTAAGCAGGATTTTTAGTTTAGATTCTGGCCCCACAATCTTTCTTTTCACTATAAACGTCTACACTTCAGGAGTCATTGTAGCCATCCTGCATCATGCACGCCACTGAAGCATTCATTCGCAGTACATTCATTCATTACAATACCGTCTGACTCCGTCACTCTTCTTTCTGCTTGAACGACCTTGTAGCTTACCCTGCTTTCCTCTGCCCACTGGAATCGAAGTGTAACATTTTGAAATGGCCTCTACTTTCTTTTCATTTCTTTAGCGGGACTTCCAGGACTTGGAAGAGGCACCCAAACTTATTTCTGATAGCCAGATAAAGCAATAAAAAGGGAGAAACTGAGCGGGAAGACTCGGGTGATCACTGTGGACCACACGAACATTCTGGAGGCTAATTGTTGTGTGTCGTGGTTTTGCTTTGTTGAGCTCTGCTTTGCATCGTTTTGCTTTATTTCAGTTGCTGGAGATGGAACCCCAGCCTAGTATATACCAAACGAGCTCTCTACCACTGAAGCACCCTCCCCGTCCTCCTGAAGATTTTTTTTAATGTATTTTTTAGTTTTCCTAAAGAAAGCTAAGTGTTCCACAGCCTCTCCCTGTGCAATATCACCATCCAGTTCGTGTAAAGCTAGCCACCTGAAGAGAAAGCCTATATGATTCTGGGGCTGAGCATGGCCCACAGCCTAGAGGATGACCTCACAAACAACACTCTACAGCTGCAGGACTGTCATGTGCTGCCAGATACACTGAAATAGCAGAGACCAGTCCTAAGAATGAAATTTATTAATGAAGGCTGTCCTTGTGCTTATAACCAAGAAGCAAATCAACCCTGGCACTATTAGCCTTCCTCTTGGGAGTTTTGCATTTAATTCCCTTGATTTTCTGGAAACAAACATAATAAAGAGAAGATGGAATATGAAAGAGTACATTTAGAAGTCCTCCTAGGCTTGAATTTACCCCATCTAGATGTGTCCTGGCTACCCAGGGTACAGTGCCACAGTACAGATGAAGGAATGAAGAGGAGATACAGTGAAGCCTGATGGGAATGTCAGAACAGCTTCAGGTACAGACATTCAAACTCAGGAAACAGGCTGTGCTTAGAAATAATGAGTATGGCCAGGTGTGGTGGCACATGCCTTTAATCCTAGCACTTGGGAGGCAGAGGCAGGTGGATCTTTGTGAATTCAAGGCCAGCCTGGTCTACAGAGTGAGTTCCAGGAGAGCTGGGGCTACAGGGAGACCCTGTCTCAAAAGCCAAAAAAAATAAAAAATAAAATAAAATAAAATAAAATAGTGAGTATGGCAGTAAGTTACTGTGTCCAAAGGATTTAGTGATTTTCCTGTCTTATTCCTGAAATCCAAGGCCAAGGAGCACAAGTGCTGGGGTAATGTCCTGCTCCCTTCATGTTCCAGATCTCAGGGAGTTTTCTGATTCATGTGAAAGAAGTTGGGCATCAGCCTGAGAGGATAGGTTTTATGTAAAGGAATTACTACATTTTAGAAGGATTTACCCGCTTCAGTGGAAAAGGATCATCTGGAGGGACCAGAGTTGATGGATGAACAGTGAGCTAAGACCATTGTAAGGATCCAGGATTATTTTAATAACTGCTCTGCCTCCAGAATTATTTTATATGAAAATCGCATTGGAGTTTTCCCATATCGGAACGCTCCCCTGGTTCTTGCCTACATACAGAACAAGGTGTGGAGTACCCAAACAGCATTTAAGATTCTTTATAACCTGAATCCATTCTACCTTTCTGGTTCTCTTGCTATCCCTAAAATGACAAATGTTTTTGCCCCCTTGTGCTTTTGACCTGCCAGCTTTCTGTTATTCCTATCACAGTGCTCTGGTCACACAATGAATTCTTCTGTGGGTCACACGTGACTTGTTCATCTGTAGTCCTCTATACTGTTAGCCTCACACATTCTAAACCATGGGTAATAGGCAGATATTTATTGAGCAGAACTGAACTGTAATAGCAGTATTTGTACTTTTTTTCATATTTTTAAACTTTAGAAATTTTAAGTAAATTGATCCATTTAAATAGGTGGCAATTTAAGACACTTATACAGAAAAAATTTAAAGAGGCACAAAGCAAGAAAATACACAGAATAAATATGACAAAGAATCCGTTCCCTTAAGATACCAAGATATCTGCAATTTATTGACAGCAAGAATCTTAACATAGGGGTCCAAAAGAAATGAATATACCTGTTTTGGTTTTCACTACTTAGACTGGTTAAGATGTAAAGAGTTTCAAAGTACCCAATGGAACTGAAGATACCAGGAAAGAAACACTCTTAGGCTTTATGGAGTATAAATTGATGTGCTTCTATTTGGAGGAGGATTGGTTTGGCAGTGTCTATAAAACGTAAGGCATGTAATCCTTTAATATTTAAATTCTACTCTTAGAAATTTATCTTACTGATGGGTGTGGTGGCGCATGCCTTTAATCCCAGCACTTGGGAGGCAGAGGGAGGTGGATCTCTGTAGTTCAAGGCCAGCCTAGTCTACATAGTGAGTTCCAGGACAGCTAGGGCTACAAGGAGACCCTGCCTCAAAAAAGAAATTTATCTTATAGATAAAAGAAGGCAAAGGTCCAAATAGGAAATGATTGCTGCAACCTTGTTGGATTATCCCAAACTATGCCTTTTATCTGCAGAAAGCAAAACTACAAAGCAGCTCAGATACTATGATGTCCCTTTAGTGCAATGAAATTGCACACAGATTTGCTTCTGTGTGCATGAGTAATCTTGTAAATTCTTGACACTGGTTGCTTCTGAAGAATTTCTGTGCATTGCCTGCCCTTTGACATTATTTGAACCTGTACATTTTTTATTTTCATTTTATGTGTATGAGTGTTCTGCCTGCATGTGTATAAGTGCACCTGTGTCATGCAATAACTGCAGGTCAAAAGAGGGTGATAGATTCCCCTGGAAGTGGAGTTACTGACAGCTGTTAGCCATCATGAATGTGCTGAGAATAGAACCTGTGTCCTCTGCAAGAGCAGCCAGTGTTCTTAACCACTAAGCCATGTCTCCAGCCCTGAACCAGTACAATTTTTATTTTAAAAGCCAACACCTACCCCAACACACAGACATCTGTTGGTCATGTATTATACACTAGGACATCAGACATTATGATTATAACCATAAATGATATCATTTATGGCTTCCAGGAACTTGTAAGTGCAGTGGTTTCCGCAAAAGGATTGCTTTTATGTATCACAGACACAGAAAACCATCGTTCCTGATCCACTGAGAATCTGTAATAAGATGCTTCCTATATCAGATGAACAGGAACATGATAAAATGGCACAGATAATTTACTGTTTGACAGTTGGTAATAGTTTGCCTGATAATGAAAATTTCTCACAGTACCCCCCTAACATCCTGACACAATTAATTTATTAACTTAACTGCCTTCACTTCCCCCAAAGCAGAATCCTGAAGACACATAACAGTGTCTAGTTTAACGGTGATGACGACATCCTCCTTCCGTCTCTAGTCTGTGGCACAGTACGAGGAATATTGATTGGTATTGGCTCTTCCTGAAGGGAAATCACTTGGCAGTGACTGTCAACCCTGGCCTTTTTGGGGGGGACTCTTGCTATTAATGATCCACTTTCAGTGCTTGTTGTATATCTCTTTAAGCTGTTTACGTCTTCCTGATTTGATTTGGGTAGGTGATCTGCGTGTAGGAATATATTCATTTCTCCTAGATTTCCCAGCTTATTTTATTGGAACAAGTTTTCAAAGTGTTCCCTAATGATGCTTTAGACATTGTTGGGATCTATTATACCATCCCCCTTTCTTCAAAATTTCTAATTTTGTTAATTTTAGTTTTCTCTTTCTGTTTAATTTGGCAGGAGTTCATAAATCTTGTCTTTTCAAAGAACAAACTATTTGCTCAATTGAATCTATGTATTATTCCTTTAGTCTCGATGTCATTCATTTCTGCCCTGATCTTTGTTATTTCTTGCCACCAACTGCTTTGAAGTTTGGATTGTTCTTGTTTTTCTGAGGCTTTGAGATGCATCATGGGGTTACTAACTTGAGATCTGATTTTTTTATATAAAAACTTGTAGCTATAAACTTTCCTCTTAGTACTGGCTTAGCTGTGTCCCAGAGTTTCTGGCAAGTTATGCTTTTATTTTTATTTGTCTAGGAATGTTTAATTTCCTCCCTGATTTCTTCAGTGATCATTTAGCAGTGAATTGTTCAGTCTTCAGGCATTTGAGTAGCTTCTGTAGTTTCTCTTGCTATTGATTCCTGGTTTTGACTGTGATCTGATACCATGTAACAAATTATTTCAGTTATTTTGGATTTGTTAAGACTTGCTCTAGAACGTGGTCTATTTTAAAGAAGGTTTCATAGGACGATGAAAAGATCATATCCCATATTATTGGATGAAATGTTGTGAAGGTTAAGTCCATTTGATCTTTTAACCCTGAAGTTCCTTTGACTTTGTTTGGATGACCTATGAAGATGAGAATTAGGGTTTTAAAATCACCCACTGACAGAATTTTCATGCTCCTTAGTGCTTGTTCTGTGAAAATTGGAGCTCCAATGCTTGGTGAATATACTTATTTTATTAAATCTTATTGATGGATTGCTCTCCTTATTAATATGTAGGAGCCTTTTATCTCTTCTAATACTTTATCAGGTATCAGAATAGCCAGTCCAGCTTTTTTTCAGATTCTAGCCCCCTCATAGATTGACTTCATCGTTTCATGTCTTTGTCAATGATGTATATTTCTTGGGGACAATATATAGGTGGATCTTGTTTTTTTTGATCCAATCAGCTTCTCTGTGCCTCTTTATTGATGGGTCAACTGAGAGATGTTTATGAATTCCTGTCATTTTGTTGATTGTTTTTCTGATTAGCTAGATTTTTTTTCTTTGCTTTTTTCCCAATTAGTATCATGAGTCTGTTGGTTTACTGTGTTGGACATGCTGAATTCCTTTCTAGCCCTGTACTGGGTAGCTTTAGTGTCAACTTGACACACCTGGGTTGAGGGAACCTCAGTTGGGGAACTGACTCCATTGGACTGGCCTGTGGCCATGTCCATGGGCTATTTTCTTGATTGCAGGGTGATGTGGGAAGGCCCAGGCCACTGTGGGCAGTGCCACACTTGGGCAGGTGGTCTTGTATAAGAAAGCAGGCTGATAGCCAGGCGTGGTGGTGCACGCCTTTAATCCTAGCACTTGGGAGGCAGAGGCAGGCGGATCTTTGTGAGTTCAAGGCCAGCCTGGTCTACAGAGTGAGTTCCAGGACAGCTGGAGCTACAGGGAAACCCTGTCTCGAAAAGACTAAAAAAAAAAAAAAAAACAGGCTGAGCATGGGCCAGGAGAGCAAGCCAGTAAGCAGCATTCCTCCATGGCCTGTGCATCAGCCCCTGCCTCCAGGTACCCACCAAGTTACTACCTTGGGCTCCCTAAGTGAATAACTGTGACCCGGGAGATGTAAGATGAATAAACCCTTTCCTCCCCAAGTTGGTATTGGCCAGTGTTTTGTCACAATAATTGAAAGCCAAACTAGAACACCCTCCTTTTTTCATTGATTCATCTCATGAAATGTGTCCTTTCCTGTGCTTTCACTACAGAAATCATCTTACTTCCTCATTTATAATTCTATTCCTTTAGGTATCTCCTGCAGTGCTGGTTTGGTTATCATGACCTGCCTTAGTTTATCTTGAAATACCCTAGCTCTCCAACAGTTTTAAAAATAGAGCTTTGTTGGATCTAATGATCTTGACTGGCAGTTATTTCTTTCAAGGCTTGAAAGATATTATTCCATGATGGGCTGGAGAGATGGCTCAGAGGCTAAGGGCACTGGTTGCTCTGCCAAGGACCTGGGTTCAGTTCCCAGCACCTACATGGCTGGCAGCTGACATCCACCCATAACTCCAGTTCCAAGGCATCTGATACCCCTTCTGACCTCCCTGGGTATTGCTTGACATGAGTGCACTTTCATGCAGCCAATACACTCATACACATAAAATAAAAAAATAAAAAAATATTATTCCATGAATTCCTGACTTTTGCTGATCGTCATCTGATGTTATTCCGATGTGTTTATCTTTGTGATTTGGCATTTTTTCCTTACAGGTTTTTTGTTGTTGTTATTTTCAAGACAGGTCTCCCTGTAGCTCCAGCTGTCCTGGAACTCGCTATATAGATCAGGCTGGCCTTGAACTCACAGAGATCCACCTACTTCTGCCTCCCGAGTGCTGTAATTAAAGGTGTGCGACACCACCTCACCTTATATCTTTTTAGTATCAATTCCTTTGAATTTTAGTATCTTGACTGTATGTTATCAATATGTTCTTCTCTGGCCATGTCTATGTGGGGTTCTTAATGTCTATTCTATTTGGATGCCCTTTTTCCTGGATTTGGGGAGTTTTCTGCTATTATTTCATTGGGTAGGTTCTCAAGGTCATTAGTGTTTATCTTAGCTCCTTCTTGTATTCCATGGATTCTTAGATTTGGTCTTTGGTCATACCTAAGAGTTTCTGGATGGTGTCATCATGCTTACTATTCTTTTATGATGTTTGAATGTGGGATTTCTTCAACCTTGTGCTCCACTCCCGACACTCCTTTTTCTTCTGGGTGCAGTCTATTGATGATGCTTTCTATCATGTTCTTTGAGTTATTCACTTCTAACATTTCTGTTCGGTTGCCTTTCTTAATCTCAGCTTCCTTGCTGAATTTCTCCCACGTTGTGGATGTTGGCATCCATATTAACTTCCTCGTCCATTTTTCTCTGATCTCCTCTGTTGTTGACTTTCCTCTCCAGCCCTGTATTGAATTTGTCTGCTGCTTTGTATTGCCTTTGAGATCATCGACCATTTTTACTACTAAACTCTTGAAATCTTCACCTGACCTTTACATATTTCACTTTCTTTGAATTCATTTGTGAAGTTATGATGTTTGGAAGAAGTCAAATTACCAAATTACCCTGCTTTTTCACATTTTTTTGAGTTTCTGTGCTGCAATTGGCACATCTGTTAGTTTAGGTATCTCTTCCAATTTTATTTGGGGTACTAATTATTGAGTAGATCAATTCTTTGTGAGATCAGTCTCTAGAACCATTCACAAAGGAGACAGAAAAAAAAAACCCTACTAAAACACCACCACCAGCAATTTGAGAAGATATAAAATATACTTAATTAATTAAAGTTCACCAACATATTTCCGATGACTATAAAATTGAAAATGACTAAACAAATGCAGAATGTGCTATGGAGTTTTAAATTATTTAGGGTAAATAAAAGAGATGAAGGCAGGGAAAGGAGAATGAGGGAACATGAGGTGAAGTACATGAAGGTAAAAGAAGAGGAATGGAAAGAAAGATTATGAAGGTGAAGAGATTAAGAAATGTGAAAAAAAGAAAAAAAAAAACAGCAAAAAAAAAAAAATGTCCAGTGGGGGTTGGGAGGGGAGTTGCAGATGGGGAAGAGAATCTAAATTCCATCCAAACATATAGAATAAAATTCAAAAATTTTCAAAAAAAAATACAAAGAACATTTTTAAAAAATCCCAATAATGACAAAGTTCAAAATATTAGATAAAAGAGAAATTTTAGACAAAATTGAAATCATAAGTTTTTAAAAAATAAGCTGAAGTTAAAATACCATTAGCAATATAGTAGGAGAAAAGAAGGGGGGAATGCGGAAGAAAACAAGAAGAGAAAGACACAAAAAGGGCCCAATAATGAGCAAACAAATAAAACAAAATTTTTTCTAACTGCAATAAAGTTAAAATACTGCTAACAGTATTCTTGAGTCTCTGCTGTTCCTCAAAGATGGTTTGAGGATCCTGGCACATGCCTATAATCCCAGCACACAGAATGTTGAGGCAGGAGGGCCAAGAATTCAAGGGCAGCCTGAGCTAAGACATCCTGTTTGGGGGGAAAAAAAAAGTATACTGTAATTTGAACAATCAGATTATATTCCAGTTATCAGGGTAGAAATAGAGTAGAAAACTAGGAAGTGGGGAATTACTGAAGACATGCAGAATTGAACGGCTTTGCCTGGGTTGAAGCCACTACAGACAAATATATATTAAGGATATGATGCTCAAAATTCACAACTAGGAGTCTTGGGAGATGGTTCCTTTGATAACATGCTTGCCATGCAAGTATGAAGATCAGAGTTCAATCCTCAGTACCCTTGAACATGCTTGTAACATCATGGCTTCAGAAGACAGAGACAGGAAGATCCCTGGAGCTCAGTGGCCAGCTGGTGTAGCCTAATCTAGGAGCCACAGATGAGAGATGGGAGGGAGGGACAGAGGGAGGGGGGGAGGGAGGGAGGAAGAAGGATTAAAGACACACAGACATCCACCTCTCACCTCCACATACCCATGCACACACACACACACACGTATACACGTACACTCACACCACCTCCTATGTACCTTTGTCATCAAAGCACTTTATAAAAACATGCTTAACAGAAACCAGTCATCAAAGAATGATGTAAAACTACAATGATCAAAACAGTGTGATATTGGTCTCAGCATAGACATGTGGAGATCACAGGAATGGAACAGGGAATGAACTCACGTGTATAATCAGTTGGTTTTGTAACCAGATGCTAATTCAGTGGGTCAAAGAATAGTCTTTTTCAATAGTGATGGGGAAACTAAGTGACCACAGGTAAAATGTGAAAGTGGATGCCTACTTCAAACCATTTAAAAAAATTAACCGAAATGCAACAATGCTCTTGGCTGGCCCTGGTGTCCAAAGCAGCTCAATAGTTGGCCATAGCAGCACTCTCATACCTGGGCCTCTCCAGAGCCAGCCAGTCCGCAGGAATGGTGGCGCAGTCTCTGCCATGCTGGCCAATTCAGGTCGGAGCCTGATACCATTGGGATTTTTTTTTGGCCTTCTCTGAGTGTTCTCCACTGTGATCCCCTTTCTCTATGTTGGGATGCTCATTAGCAAGAACTTTCTGCTCTACTGGAGAAGCATGACATTTTTGGCCCAGAGGATGATGATGACAATTAACAGAGCATGAAGGAAGCACAGAAAGGAGAAAGCACTACATGACTCCAAGAAATGGTTATGCTCTCAGCTCCTCCTCCATCAACTGAAGGGCTCAGGGAAAGCCCTCAGCCTAGACACCTTCATGGTCCATGACCACAACCCAGAACCCCATGCTTTGGAAGGCTCTCTCACATGTGCTGTCCACTGAGAACTGGAAATAAATTATAACATAATAAACATGGCATGTATTACTGTAAAAAAAAAAAACTCTTAGATGAAAACAGGTGCACACATATAAATTTTGTGACCTTAAATTAGGCAAAACTTTTTTAATTTTTTTTATTTTCGTATGTGTATGAATGTACTGTCTGCATGTAGGTTTGTGCACCCGTGTCGTGCAATGCCGCGGAGGTCAGAAGAGGGCGTCGAATTCCCCTGGAACTGGAGCTAAAGACGGTTTTTAGCCGCCATGTGGGTGCTGGGGATCGAACCCAGGTCCTCTGCAAGAGCAGTCGGCACTCTTAACCACTAGACCATCTCTCCAGCCCCTAGGCAAAACTTTTTAAACATGGCATCAAAAGAATAAAGGCACTTCACAGCTTAGTGCTCCAACATAAAATGTTGATGCTGTTTAGCTTACATTTTTTCCAGAATTAAAAAACATACACTTCAAAGACAACACAGGGGCTGAAGACATGGCTTACTTGTAAAGTGTGCTTACTGCTCTCGCAGAGGACCCCGGCTCAGTTTCCAGCATCCAGGTCGGGCAACTCCAGGGCTCTGATACTGTCTTCTGACCACACATACATACATACATACACACACACACACACACACACACACACACACACACACACACAGATATAAAAAAAAAAAATCTAAAGACACCATAAAGTGAAAACTCAAGTCACAGAATGGAAAAAAGTTTTGCAAATCATATTATCTGATCTCTTTCATCTAGTATATGCAAAGAGCTCTTACAATGGAGTGTTCAGTGGTCCCACAGAGATGTCTTGTTTTGACAGCTTTTGTGTGGAACAGACCACAGGGCTCCTGATTGTAACTTCAACTGCCTTCCCAGCTCTTCAGTCACAAGCTCTAGGACCCATCTCTTTGCTGGCTCTGGCTTCCAGACCACTCAATACCAGTTTGGTTGTCTTACTTTGTTCTGTTTTATAGTTAGCTCCATATTTCTAATGATCTCCCAGATTGGCCAAAATTGTTCACCAAGGTGGAGGCTGCCAATTTGTATCTGGTCAATTTACACCAGCAGGCCTAGTATTTACAGCTTTCTGGGCTATGATTTCAGTCACGACTGGTCAATGTGGCACTGTACCACGTGGACCATTTTTAAAAGTTGATTGAGAAGTGCCCGAGCACCAAGCTCTCAAGAAGACACAGTATCAGCTGTCATCATTGTGATGCATGCCTGTAATGCCATTCATTTGGGAGGTGGAGAACCAGGAATTCAAGATCATCTTCAGCTACACAGTGAATCAAGGCCAATTTGAGCTACATGAGACCATGTCTCAAGGAAAAAAAAAAAAAAAAAAGGTCCAGGAGCTGGAGAGATGGCTTCAAGATTAAGAACACTTGCTGTTCTTACAAAGAACCTGGGTAAGATTCCTAGCACCCACATAATAGTTAATAACCAACCATAAATCTAGTTCCAGGATCCAACATCCTCTTCTGGCCTCTAAGGCATTGCATACATGCTGTACACTTACATGCATGCAGGAAAAACACTCATACACATAAAATTTTAAAAATCACAGGAGACGCAGACAAAAATGCTCTTCCAGGATGTGCAGAAGCCTTCCCAAGATGACAAGGTACGTGGGTAAAACTCCAGGGGCCATGGAAACTGTCAAGGCTCCACAGAACCCCAAGAACCTAAACCAGGGCCTTTTGGATCCTCACACACTGAGTTCTTCCCTCACAGGCCTCCACCTCTGACTTCTGTTGAACCAGTTTCTGGATGAGGTGAAGGTTTCCGGAACGGGTAACCACTCGACCAACTCTGCAGGCCAGGGTTGAATGGGTGTCTCTTCCAGCAACTCACACTCAGGCACAACTACAGCCCCTGGAACCCTTGTATGTGTCTCCCAGGGGCTCCCCTGCACCAGGAACCTCCACCTGAGCCTCACGCTCCAGACATCAGGCAGTTCTGGAACCACGCTAGAGTCCCTCCTAAGCCTTGGACCAAATGAAAATACAGCTTTTTGTAGGGAAGGATCTGAACAGACTTTTTTCTCAAAGATACACAGATAGCCAATGTATGCAAGAAAAGATGCTCCAGACACATTTATCATCAGGGAAAAGCACAGCAAAAGAAGTTCCCACCCACCAGGATGGCCATCATTAGGGTCAAAGGCCTTGAGGATGTGGAGAAAATGGAACTTTACCGCACTGCTGCCAGACTGTGAAAAAGCAGAGCCATCTTCGAAATGTCTTTCAGATCCTTAAAAGGTTAAACACAACATGACCAGCAATTCAATTCCCAGGTGTATGTCCTGGGAGAAATGCGCAAAGAGGGCATTGTTTTATAAAACACAGGCAACCATGTCTGTATCTGGTATTTACTAATAAAGCTGATGTGGTGATAATACATAAATGAAAATTTTTTTAAAAGGTTAGGTCAAGACAAATATCTACAGAATGAAAGCTTATACTAGTTACGTAAAAGAGACATTAAAATTCGAAACCACCCAATATGCTTAAATGTACTGAAATTTGGGCTACAGAGACGGCTCAGTGCATGTACAGCTCTTACAGAGGACCCAAGTTAAGTTCCCAGCACCTACAAGAGGCAGTTAGTCATACACGCAGCTCTACAAGATATGATGCTTTCTTCTGGCCTCTGCAGGTACCTAAACACATATGACATACAGCACTCACACACACAGACACACGTGTAATTAAAAACAAAATTCTAGGCTGGAGAGATGGCTCAGCAGTTATGACCATTCACTGTTCTTGCAGAGGACCTGAGTTCGAGTCCCAGCACCCACATAAGAGATTAACAATCGTTCATAACTCCAGTTCCAGGCCATCCAATGCCCTCTTCTGACCTCCATGGGCATTGTATGGCACAGAGGCACCTATCTACATGTAGACAGTACACCTGTACACATAAAATAAAAATAAAATCTTTTTTAAATGAACTGAAATGCTCAAACATGTAGTTCTTCTAAAGTCCAACTGTAATGTATAATTTTTTTTATTTTTGTATGTGTATGAATGTACTGTCTGCATGTAGGTCTGTGCACCCGCGTCGTGCAAAGCCTCGGAGGTCAGAAGAGGGTCTCAGATTCCCCTGGAACTGGAGTTCTCCTGGAACTGGATTTACAGACGGTTCTTAGCCACCATGTGGGTGCTGGGGATCGAACCCAGGTCCTCTGCAAGAGCAGTCGGTGCTCTTAACCGCTAGGCTATCTCTCCAGCCTCTGTAATGTATAATTTTTATAGCAATCAACAAATTTTTTTTCAATCCACTTTTATTTCAAAAATAATCACACTTAAAAAATCAAGGTCAAGCCACATATGGTGGCACAGGAAATCCCAATGTTCAGCAGGCTGAGGCAGGACCACCAAGTTTTACCCCGGGATAGACTACATAGCCAAAACTTGTCTCAAATCAAGGTCCTATGGTTAAAAACTTCTGAGCTGGGTTTCATGACTCAGCTGTCAATAGGCATTAAAACAATGTTCTTGATTCAGGACCAAGTGATGGAAGGGAACACTTTCTGGGATACATCAACTGTTATTAAACAAATTCAATATTAAAAGGCCATGGGTATAAGGAGAGTTCATTTACTAATAACCTCTGATATCCTTCCTGGGCATCTTATCCTATAAACAGAAAGTAATAGTAATAGGCAAAAAACCACAGTAAAGGTTCAAGAACTGGCATTATGGGGGCTAGAGAGATGGCTCAGCAGTCAAGGGCTGCTCTTGCAGAGGACCCAAGTTCCATTCCCCAGCACCCACATGGTAGCTAACCTTTTGTAAATCCAGTTCCAGGGGATCCTAGGCCCTCTTCTGACTTCCACAGGCTTTGCAAGACAGGAGTGCACTTACATACGTGCAGGTAATGCACACATCCACATAAAAATATTTAAACAGAAAAGAACTGACACTATGGCTTTAGCTCATCCAAAGCTGATGGATTTCAGTCACAGAATCCTGAAACCAAGCCTTTCGTAAAGACGGTAAATAACAGTTGTTTTGTATGCCATTTACTTAGCACAGCCTGCCTCTGCGGGTTTGTCTCCTAGTAAACGAACTAACTTAGAGGTAAGTGGAAGAAGCAAGGACATAAATTTCAGGGATGAGCCTTGGGTCTGAGGCCTACTACGTATGTCCAGTTCATCTCCACTCATTTAAAAACTAGAACATTCTGCTGGGCGTGGTGACCTTTAATCCTAGCACACCTTTAATCCTAGCACTCCAGAGGCAGAGGCAGGCGGATCTTTGTGAGTACAAGGCCAGCCTGATCTACAGAGCAAGTTCTAGGACAGCTGGGGCTACAGGGAGACTCTGTCTCAAAAAAGACCAAAAAAAAAACAAAAAAAAAAACAAAAAAAAAAAAAACAAGAACAACAAAAAAACCTAGAACATTCTTCCACTATTCATTTCTTTCATAGTTCTCATTTCTTTCACAGGGCATTATTGCATCATTTCCTTTCCTGGGAAATACCACCTTTCTCTTAGACCCAAAGTCTTTGTTGACATCTTAAGTTTCTTTGAGACCCAGCAGACCTCAATTCCTATAGCCCTTCCTAACAGTCCCTTACTTCTAGGAAAAACAGCATGACAGAGACATAGCCTTGTCACAGCCCTGATCACAAACCTGAAAGACTTAAGACTAACTGAATTGCCTTACTTGTAGAACTTAAGATCTGTCTTGATAAAACAAGTTACATCTTAAAAGATTACATCAATCTGGGCCGGGCGCACTTGGGAGGCAGAGGCAGGCGGATCTTTGTGAGTTCAAGGCCAGCCTGGTCTACAGAGTGAGTTCCAGGAAAGCTGGGGCTACAGGGAGACCCTGTCTCGAAAAGACAAAAAAAAAAAAAAAATACAAAAGATCACAGCAATCACTTGTAGAGAACATCCATCAATTTCAAGTCATATAAAGAATCTTAACGCAAGCATTCAATAGGGCGCTTTTCCCATTGCTCCCAAAATTTCATCTCTTTCTGCTGCTGAAGGCATAGACGGCTGAACTCCATTCCGTCTTCTTTGGATCATGATAGAATTCTATATACAGGCATAAAAGAAGAAACCAAATTCAGTCATATATTAAATGCTAATGATATGCCAATGATTTGCTATTACTGCCTCAAGAAAAAAAAAAAATCCTGAAACCCAAGTTAAAAAAATCCAACAACATCTATTTCTGGAGCTCCATATAAATGCTTCAAACTGTTAACATTTACACTGAAGTAATTATATCTATAGAGATAATGTTAAAAGGAACTGGGACAGGGATATTCCATAAGAATACACACAAGTCTATATACAGTCCACCAACAAAAGCTACACATTAACTGTTAAATGAAACTAATAGTCCATTAGAAAAGGGAAGAAGTAGCTGGGTCCAGTACTCAGAGAAACAGAAATTATCCATCACTGTATTGAGAAAAATGGGTCATTTTATCAACTGGGAATGGAGTGGGAAAGGAGACAGAAATGGAAACCTGACAAGATGCAGGCTGAGTTCACCAAACTTTCTGTTCATCTTCAGAAAACCAAATTTATCAAAAAGCTACGATTTTACAGCTGCTGATACTTACCTAAGAAGACTTACTACATTACTTAACTGCATTCTTACACCTTAGAGTTGAGGGAACTAAGAGCTCACGAGGATCCCTTAGAGTTGAAGTACCCGGGAGAGGATAAGGTCTCAAGTTAAATTTCTCCATGGTCATCACTGGGGAAAAACTGTGAGTATTGACTAAACTCAGTTTTCTTAAGCCCAAGAACTAGGTTTTAACAAGCAGCTTGCCAATCTCGGCTTACCCAGAATCTCCTGCAGTTTTTGTACTTTAAAAAATGACTGGAACACAGCTCCTTGTCGTAGTTATTTTCATCCATACATCTGGAAGAAGCATCAGATTCCTTAAACATATAAGAAAGCCAGCATTTAAACTGCAGAATGTGAACCCAAAGACTGAAGTGTAAAGATTTCTAAAGTACTTCCCTTCAAATGGTTCATTTTTGTTCATTGGTTTAATGGGTAGACTTATAAAAACCGAATAATACAGCTAACTATTCCAGAAATCATTCTGCTTAAGCAGACATCTTTCTTTCCAGTCTGGGACAGGTTTCTAAATATTTGATCACAGAAGTTGGCCATGCACTGACTTCTCATTTGTTCCAGAAACGGAAACAAGGTATATGACGTGCTCAGAACCAGAGCCGTGCAGCAAGAGGGATGACCAGCCTCAACTCTCCGTGCAGCTCTCCTGGCTTCTGAAAATTCTTTTTGACTTGACGTTTGACCTTAGTGCTGGTTTTGAGGTTCCAAGTAAATTATGAGTACGTGATCTCCATCATGGCACCTAAATTAACGCCATTCATCTCAACGAATTTTGGGCTATCATTTACTCCCTTATGCAAGCATAGTATTTTATAAGCAATTTTAATAGTTGTCATTAGTGTGACTTCAAAAAGAAAGTGAGCAACACAGAGCCAGGAGTTTAAAATAAAACAGGCAGCACTGGAAGTTAAGTTTAAGCCATCTGAACTAGAAGTAGATTGGTTAAAAAGTTTCAAAGTAAAGCATATGATTATGAAAAATTCTCTGGAAGAAAGCCCAAAACAGGCAGGTGATCTGCTTCACAAATCTAACAGGTTTCATCTGAACAAGATCTATTCCATAAAGCTGTTGAAAATTGATTTACTATACAGAACAATGAATGTATATTGTGTAATGAATATGCATTAAAAAATTCATTACAGGATCAGAGACCACAATTCCTCAGAGCAGCAATATGACTTTTGTATTGTATTATTCAAGGGTAGCCACTACACAGTATTGAAAACTATCAAATTAATGCAAATAAAAGCTTATTATTACAACACAATGTTGTTTATAAGATACCTTTGTGAAAATCATTAAGTTTAAAACAAGCTAATTCTACCATCAATCCATGACTTTCACCCATGTCTCAAAGACATGATGAAATAATCACTGCAATTAAAAATCACTAATTTTTAAAGTTGTTCTATCTTCCCATGTTTGGACTAAAGATCTTCCTCAGTATTACATACACCTATCATATTTTACTATCATATTTCATAATTAAGTAAAAATAACAAAAGAAATCTTTGTTAGTTATAGATGATTTTTTTTTTTTGAGACAGGGTCTCCCTATAGCCCCAGCTGGCCTGCTCACTCTGTAGACCAGAGTGACCTTGAACTCACAGAGTTCACCCTGCCTCTGCCTCCCGAGTGTTAGGATTAAAGGCATGAGCCACTACACCCAGCTTAAAGACAGTTCTTAGCCGCCAAGTGGGTGCTGGGAATCGAATCCAGGTCCTCTGCAAGCGCAGTCAATGCTCTTAACCGCTGAGCTATCTCTCTAGAACCTGATATAAATTATCATTTTTAAATGCTCTAATGAAATAAAATATACTGGCCAGAAATATTTTTCATAAAATAATACTTTATATGTAATAACTGCAGAAAACAGATGTCTGCAAAATTAGAGGACTGGTTTCTCCAAGTTAAATGAAAAGCAAACCACCGTACCAACAGACAAGGATTTATGTCAGGATCTCTCAGTCGCTGTGCTACCCTGGGCATCCTGTCTTCTTACTGAAGGTAGATAAGAGAAAAACAGGTTAGAAGGAAATGACCCCCCCACACAAAGTTAAAAATAAATAGATGTCATTACCCCACAAGTACTTAAAATTTTAATTCTGGCACAAAGATCATTTACTGAGGAACTTTGTATGTACCTTCTACTTTGAGAATAAAGATATAAATGTCTCTCTCCTTTGTACTGCTATGGAGCCTCAACACAAAATCTATACTGAAATGCATTTACTGAAATTTAATTATAACATTTAGGTAGACAGTCCAAAAATACCTCAGTTTACTCTTTTATTAGTTGATGTTTGAGAAAAGGTCCAACGTAGCCCAGGCTGGCTCAGACTTCTGATTCCCTTGCCTCGTGCTGGGATCACAGGTGTGTACAATGATGCCTGGCTAGTTTACTCTTATTTCTTAAGTTTAAACAATTCTAACAAAATCTAACAGTACTTTTGAAAAATTTTAGTATTTTTATTTTATGTGCATGAATGTACTGCCTGCATGTACATAAGTGAACTTGTGCTGTGCAGGGCCCATGGAGGTTGAAAGAAGCGCGGCGGATCCGCCGAACTGGAGTGACGGACAGCTGTTAGCCTCCATGTGGGTGCTGGGAATCGAAGCCAGGTGCTCTTAGCCACTGAGCCATCTCTCCAACTCCATAATACTACTTTTTATATACAGATTATTATTCAAAAAAGTACTAATTTAGGACAGTAGACATTAGCAAAAATGTTGATCAAACCAAAGCACCAGAGTATCTACTCTGTAGAAAACAGCCACAATGCCAAAAAGCCAAGTTACCTGCAAAGTTCATTCTGAAAAATCATAATTTAAAAAACAATCAAAATTTTAATAACTTATATTAAAGAAGCCAGGAAATGCTACTGTGGCCATGGTTCAATCATTTTCCATTTTTCCTCGAGACAGGGTCTCCCTATAGCCCCAGCTGGCCTGGAACTCATTATGTAATTATGTAGACCAGGATGGCCTCTACCTTCCTCTGCCTCTCCAGTGCCGGGATTAAAAGGTGTCACCATCATGCCTGGCCCAATTCAGTTCTTAAAAATGTTTTATTTGAGCCGGGCGTGGTGGCGCACGCCTTTAATCCTAGCACTTGGGAGGCAGAGACAGGTGGATCTTTGTGAGTTCAAGGCCAGCCTGGTCTACAAGGCGAGTTTCAGGACAGCTGGGGCTACAGGGAGACCCTGTCTCGAAAATACCAAAAAAAAAAAAAAAAAACCGTTTTATTGTGGGGGCTGGAGAGATGGCCTAGCGTTAAGAGCACTACTGCGCTCTTGCAGAGGACACGGGTTGATCCCCAGCACCCACATGGCGCTGAGAACAGTCTTTAACTCCAGTTCCAGGGAAATCCGACGCCCTCTTCTGACCTCCACGGCATTGCACGACACGCGTGCACAAACCTACATGCAGACAGTATATTCATACACATACAAAAATAAATTAAAAAAAAATTAAGCCACTTGGGAGGCAGAGGCAGGTGGATCTTTGTGAGTTCAAGGCCAGCCTGGTCTACAGAGTGAGTTCCAGGACAGCTGGGGCTACAGGGAGACCCTGTCTCAAAAAGGCCAAAAAAAAAAAAAATTTTTTTTAAATGTTTTATTTGCAAAAGTCCTTCCAGATCCAAGATGACAGCAGTTCCCTAAGAGCCAACTGGTTATTCCAAGTCAAATCACATACTCTAAGTATATCAGTCATATTCCAGGCCAACTGCTTTCCAAAATCAGGTTCAAGTGAAACTAGCATGACTACTCTCTTCAAAGAAATGTCAGAAAAAGAGTAAAAGAGGAAAAAAAGTTAAAGCAATAGTCACAAAACATAATTATTTCAAAGTGACTTGATTGTTCCAGTATACTGACTGCTATGAGTATTAATGAGCCACTCACCCACAATCTTTCAAACTTTCCTCCACTAAGCTTAAGGAGCTGGTCTGGCTTACAGTCCCAAATCCTGTTCTAGTTTGATCTTTGATCAAAGTAGAAGCCAGAAAAATAACATAATGTAACTTATATGACTCCACTGACTTTAAAAGAACAACAACAAAAATGCATGGGCCTTTATGGCCAGAGGTCAGATTTTTTTGTATGAAATGTTTTCAACTTTCCTGTCTAAGATAATTCTATACGAAATATGTTACCTTTTTTTTTTTTTTTGGTCTTTTTGAGACAGGGTCTCCCTGTAGCCCCAGCTGTCCTGGAACGCACTCTGTAGACCAGGCTAGCCTTGAACTCACAAAGATCCACCTGCCTCTGCCTCCTGAGTGCTAGGATTAAAGGCATGCGCCACCAGGCCCAGCAAGAAATATGTTACAATAGGCTGGAGAGATGGCACAGCCATTAAAAGGCTAAGGCTAACAACCAAAACGGCAAAGTAATCTGTTACAAGAAATAATGTATATTCAGAAAAAAAAAAAAAAATCAAAGCCCACAAACTCCTGGTAAGTGAAAGTGTCCTCAATCAATGGTCACCCAGCCCAGTTCTACTGTGGGAAAAATCAGGAGCCCAACTTCTGCAGAGGACAAAAATGAGTTTGGTTATTCTACAGTCGTTTAACTTTTAGTGATCACCAAATAATCATTTTATTTCATGACCTCCAATGAACAACTAGAAGCGTCTTGACAGAACGTTAACTCAAAACGCTGTCCAACTGTAGTTGGAAGCCTCCTCTCTGGAACAAAGTTCTGTTACCAACTTGCCTCTTCATAAGACTAAGAACATTTACACCCTCCTCTTTCATATCTACCCTGTATATCTTCACAGAACTCTGCTTGGTTGTTCATACACAGTAGATACAATAATCTCAACAAACAGAATTCAAGTTATGAATTCCTCATGATCCCTAAGAAGGCATTCATTATCCCAGTCAGGCATTCTTTTAAAAACAAGGCCTAGGTAACAACCAGAATCAAATTTGCAGCTTCAGTTTATTCAGGTTTCATTACTTTTCATTCTGGATTCTAAATACATGTCACTCCATGAGTTTCCGAATGTCACTTTCTTTGGATGAATTCCTGTGTTAACTGTACAGGAAGAGGAAATGTCAATTTACATAGAGTAGCCGGGCTGAAGGGCAAGATCGAGTGCTCTGCTAAAGAGCCCTTATCTACTTACCTTTTGAAGCTGCCAGAGAGAACAACTGTTAAACCGCTCTACTACATGCAAAAGGATATCCAGAAAGAAAACCAAAGATTTGAGGGAGGGCTGCAAAAACACAGCACATCTGAAGAATAACTCTAAAACCTTCTGAAGGGCAAAGTGCTTACTAAAGGAGTTCCTGATTTCCTTCCCATCCAGTTCATGTCTCCACTCTCCAAGCAGCTTTGATAGGGAAGGGGGGAAGGGGTCGTTATAGGACACGTCTAAGTCCATGACGGCTCAGGAACTAGACTGTGAGTTAGCAGATCCACACCACGGGAACCCATTGCTGGGTACAGAGAGCCAGGGGCAACAGGTCCCAGGTACATACCAGAGGGAACTGGGAGGTCGAGGAAGAAACCGAGGGATTCGAGGCCTTCCGGGATGCAGCTCGGCAGTTTCCAACCGCGGGTGGCTGACACAGGTGAACACACCTACCTTCGCCCTACGACACGGGACCAGGGGCTAGGAGAGCTCGGGGGCCCGGTAAAGAGTGCAGGGAGGGGAGAGGAGGGAGGGTGGGACGGTAGGAGGGAGGGTGAGCAGGACAGGTGACCATGACCCTCGGGCTGGAGAGCAGTTCTCTGCCTGCGCCGGGGTTCCGGGACCACCTTCCCCTTCCCCGGCCGCTAGGAACTAGTGGAAGAGGAGCGGCGGGCAGGCCTGGCTTGGGAAGCTCCGCGCCGCACACGCGGGACCCCGCGGCGGCCAGGTGCGTCCCTCTCCTCCCGCTCCCCCGAGGCCGCCGCCGAGAGAGGGAGGGGCCGGGGACCACTCACCTCGGCCACCAGTCCGTCCGCACCCAGGCCGTCTCCAGCTCCAAACACGTCAATGGCTCACGCAGCAGGATCTTAAGTAGCGCGCACCCCAACGTGCTGCCCCCGCTCCCCGGTGGCCGCCTGCCCAATCGGCGTGCGCCGCTGTCAGATTGACAGGCACCCGGGGCTCTGCGCGGCGGGGGCGGGCTCAGCTCTCCCCGCCCCGGGCTGGCGGGAGGAGGGCTGAGGCGGGAGGAGTGGGCGGGGTGTCGCGCGCGACCCCGCCCCCGCCCCGCCCCGCCGCGCCCCCCCTCGGGCGCCGTATTTCTCCGCCTCTTATCACTTCTGTTTGACTGGCATCGGCCTGCACCAATGCGCGTGCCAGTGTCCGGCGGCGGCCGCTCTGAGTGGCGGGGGCTGGGGCGAAGCGCGCCTCGAGGGTGGGCGCCGCGGCGGGCGGGGGCCAGGGGCGGGCCGACGGGCGGGCGGGAGGCGGGAGGCGGGGGCGGTGGCCCAGCCAGCGGGGGGAGGCGGCGGTGGGCGCGACGTCGGCGGCGGCGGCGGCGGCGGCGGCGGCAGCTGCAAGTTGGGCTGCAGGGGCAGCGCATACACTACAATGGCTGCTGGAAAGAGGCGTAAGGAAACAATTTCCAGGCCCGCCGCGTCCAGCCCGAAATATGAGAAAAAAATTATTAGAAATTCCGCGGGCGGTGTAAAGGCGGCGGACGGGCCGGAGGGAGGATGTTAAAGCCCCGCGGTGAGTTCTCCCGGGGTCCGGGGCTGCGGGGAGGCGTTTAGCGGGAGGAATATCAGGGTTATTTAAATTATGGGACTCGCCGAGGGGGCAGAGGAGCAGCGGCGGCGGCAGGAGGAGGAAAAGTTTGTGCTACTCCCAGCCCCTGCTCAGGACCCCAGAGAGAAAAATAATAATAAAAAATCAAATAAAATCGCCCGGCGGGGCTGCGAGGACTCCCGAGGTCGCTGCTGACAGGGCAGGGGGCGACGCGGCTGGGGACCCGAAGGTGAGGTCGGTGGAAAAAAAAAACCCTTTTATTCAGGGTCTGGAAAGTTTGAAAAGTCCTCCTCCTCCTCCTCCTCCTCCTCTCTGGTGCTGTGAATATTGTGACAGCGGCAGCGGCAGCAGCGAGAGCGGAAGACATTAGAGACCCGAAAAATAAGGGAAAAATTAATATAAATTCGGTTTTAAGAGGAAACTCTCCGCATTTTCCACCAAAACATCCCGGGGGAAGGTCGCTTCTCAAAGGGCCTGGCGGAGACCCGCGGTCGGCAATATTTGGGGGGCACTGGGAGTGACTTGGGGTAACTTTGCCCCCTTTCCCGAAGAGGTTTTTCTTTTCTGGAGAAATGCATTTGTTTTTGCCCTCTGCCCAGGTGGGCGAGCCGGGTCGGGGTGCGGGGTCTGCGGGGCGCCGGGAGCCCCGCCGGGTGGCGGCGGGGGCGTAGGGGGAGGGGGTGCTAAATGAAAGCAGGAGATCGGCACCGAGCAGGGACAGCTTGTTGTCAGTATCATAAACAACCAAAATGGAGGGAGAACTCAGGCATATAACCAAATAAAAATTGTTAAAAAATCGCAAAAAATCCCTAAAAATCCGGGATGCTCCCCCCTTTCTCCCTAAAGGTAAAAGTGTGAACCGCCTTTCCCCTGAAGTCCATTTTGACTTTGCAGGGACCAAGGAGTTAATATTTATTTATTTTTTAAAACTTTCGAAGGGCAAAAGCCTTTTATAACTCCACCGACAATGAGAAAACGTGAAAATCCGATGCAAGAGAAGCGGGGGGAGGGAGGGGGAGGTGGTAGTGCAGAAACTGCTGAACTTATTGGTAATGTGGACTGATCTGAGATAAGATAAACACGATATTTGCTATTTTATAACTCCCTTTTAATGATCTTTGCGGGGTTTGCTCTTTTTTTTTTTTTTTTTTTGGTGGAAAAAAAGTGATGCCATTTTCTTAATAGAGTTAATATGTGTGATTGGAAGAATAAACCTTTCCGGCTTCAGATTGCATTTTCGTCGCATTTCTGCCTCAGGTTTTGTTAGTGGCTGCCTCCTCTTCTTAAACTGGGCTCTCCAGAGGAGGGGTAGAAAGGTGATGTTGCTCAGAGACACTGGAGGGCAAGGCTGGATGGAGTACCTTCTGGGGAGGGGTGAGGAGTTGTTTGCTCTCTCCCTTCCTGACACGTTTGCTTCACCTGTTCGCCCTCACTATGGAATGTTGGGCTGAGGTTTTCTGGTTTTTATGTATAGAAAAGGATGGTGCCTCTTGCATCACATTGATGTTAGTGGGAAAGTGCTGCTGATGTTGGTTCCACGTGGGATATGGGACAGAGCAGGGCATTTTAAAGGGACAGCTTCTCTTTTCTTAGGGTTTTCATCACCTACACAGACTCACTGTCTGAGGACCAAAGGCAAAGGTGCTGGGAGTGTGTGCTGATGGGAGAGCCTTCTCTTTCCATTACTCAAGTGCACCCACATTTAGGAGTGATGTTGGGGAGAGGAGGGACAAAGTAGCTCAGTGGAAGATGGATATGTGTGTGTATGGCTTAGTTTTCATCCAGACTGTTCTTTTATGTAACAAGCCCTCCCAGAAACTTTTCATGTTACATTGCTTTGCTCTAGAAGCTGATTTTGGAAGGAATGGTGGAAAAATGGAAATAGTTTAAGGTGTGTGGTGTAATAGTATAGCATTATTGAACAGTTATGAATTCTGTGCAGTGAGATCAAAGAGCCATGTATGCCCATAATGGGATTTTACAGCCATTTTGTGAAATACCTACTATTCATTTGGCTTCAGGTACCTTGAAGACTTCTGACTGAAAATTACAGGCAGAATGGTGACGATTCCTTAGCATTGTAAACAGTAGACATTTCTGGGGAGGCAGGAGTGAACACATGAAGACCATGGAAAAGTTTACATACACATTCATTTTTAAAGTCCATCCTATACGAATGTTGTAACTTTGTACTTTGGGAATGAAAATATCTTAAAATCATGACACCTATCAGTTTGCATCCTTTAAGCTGAATTTATTCTGTTTAACAGGAAATGTTTACTAATCATTAACTACATCAATGCTTACGTCTTAGATGTCCACAGTATTTTCAGAATGTAAAATGTGTAAATTGTTAGCTATCCTCTATTTGAGATTAAGACTCATCCACAATAGAAATTGCTTACATTCACTTTCCACAGACATATGGAGGCTTTGAAATCTATTTTGCTTTGTTTTTATATTTAATAGAAGTGGATTAAAGTTAGAGCTGAATTTTTAGATACACAGAGAGCTCTCTCTTGCTATACTGTGTAGAAGTGACTGTTTTAAAGTCCATTGTGTTCTAGTTTGTGTTCATAGCTAAGGTCTCCCCAACACCTTGCTACAAATACCTCCATAAAAACATTCTGTCAGTGGAATGTGAGGATGTCATCCTGTGGCTTCTCATTTTGGAGACATTTACAGCTTTCTAAGAAGTCTTTTAAAAAGCAATGTCATGAATCAGTGTTAAATCAAAATGGATTGGAAAGAGATTAAGCTATCAATGAAGAAGGGAGCCCCTCCCCCATAACCTTCTACCCAGAGGTTTCAGAATTCTATCAATACTTACAAAACCTCTGAAGTTTATTTTGGATTTTCCTTGTTTTTTTGGTTCAAGATGGTTATTTTGACTATAAGTATTCAGAATTATGCTTGGTGCTTAAAAAAAAAAATGAGTCTTTTAGATACTGAATAGTTGCCACACTTTGACAAACCAAATACTAATACCAATAAATTAAGTGTCAGTAAAGTTAAGCAAGTATTGCTTTTAGTTCTATTCGGTCATGGAGTTACTCAAGTTGTTTGGACACTTAAAGATATGATTGCTTTATTAACCTAAAGAGAAGTGCTGTATTGGAAATTTTTTCTTTCTCACATAGGGTGAAATAAACTTCATGTTTGGGTTTTACACAGCCAACTACTTTTCTAAATTAGAAAATGCACTCAGAATACACAAATATAAAATCTGTACATCCTTAGAGAGTCTTGTTTAGATAGAGCATGCCACAATAGCTCATTTGAATTGGTTGTATTAAAGTTTTTTGATGCCTTGGGAGTACTACCTGTTGAACATCTTTTGTCTGGAAATACTTTATACCAATTTACAAAAATAATCTAAGGTATCATGTGTTCCAAATTCTTATTTCACTTAAAATTAGAGAAACCTCACAGATTAAGATTTTTATTTGAAATTTAGATGCCTAATTTTGTTATTCCAGATTCTATAATGATTTTTTTCAGCTATGGAAGATGATTTAATAAGTATCATCTCATACTATATTATAACCAAAGTATTTCAATAAACAGATATTTTATACCTAAATAAAGCATGAAATTTATCAATACAGTTTAAAATTTAAGAATGCTGTTTATGTTTTAATATCAATCAAATATGGGAATTTTCCCTTCATTTTTGTCAGAATTCTGGTTCTTCTTGCATACATTTTGGTATGGTATTATGGATATTTACCTAAGGATTAAATTGTTGTTTTCTAAATTAAATGCATTGTTACTATCTTAACTGAGATTTGAAGAGAGACAACTAAAACCCATGGCTATCCTTAAGTTTGTTTCAGTAATGATTTTTCTGAGCTTTGTAATCACAATGTTCATCCTTCTAGGAATGCTTTAATATTATTTGCTTATAATTTTATTCTTTGGGAATTTAGCATATATAAAAATTAACCTGTTGCACATAATGAAGGAAGAGTTTCAGAAGAAGAAAAGTGGATCTGTAAAGCAAAAATCTAAGAAAGTGAATGTGTTAAGGTGAGAGGGGTGTAAATTGTCCCTTGAGCCATTTTTCAAAATGTTCTAAGAACCTGGTAAACATTTTTCTGAAACACTTAATACTTGAAAGCATGTCAGTCATTGCTGAGCTACAAAGGTGGACCTTTATTTCTTTAATTTTAACAGGAATTAATGTAGGCAGCATATTTAACCAATTAGTAAGTGTTTAGGTAGCCTTGGAAAAGTGTTTACAAATAAGTTAAATATGAGGGCAGAGTACATCGGATTGATGAACTGTAAAGTTAACTAAAGTTAACTATGGTTTCAGAAGTCATGCATAAGGACTCTTTTCCATTTTAACATAAAGGTACTCTAGAGGTAATTAATGATTGCTTTTTTATATTCATTTCATTGCTTAAATTTTTTGAAATTCACAGATCTGAAATCCTTTGTTTTACCATTTTTCCTTTATATCAGGGCAACTTTTTCTTATCTCATTTGCAAATTTAATTTTCTCAGATTTAATTTGAAGAAGTAAAAGAAAATTTTTTGCTTATAAAATTTTGTGAAAGGTTTGTGTATAGTTGTTAACATTTAAAATTATGTCTATGTAAAATCCTAGTAGAAATGATCACAGAGACATTGTTTGATTTGTACCTTTAAATTGACTGGCCTGTCTCTCCAAGGTTTGCATTCTACCTAGCTTGTACACCTGTCTGTGCCTTTTCTTTGCAGGATGGTATTGATATAGTGGTGTGGACCTACCTAAGGCACTTGAATGTTTTGTTTTCTGCACTTTGTGTATATATTGGTGTTTGTTGTTATGAAGAGTTTTACTTCTTAAAAATCCATATCAAAATTCAAAAAAATTATAAAACAAATGATTTTGTTTTTAAAAGTGAATAGTGTGATAGTGCTTTAAAATTGTTCGTATTTTAAAAGTCCCTTGGTGTCTTGTAAACAGTTACTACAGGATCCTGGTGTTACAGCTGACCACAGTATGTGTTAGGAATTTTAAATGACTACCTATGAAATGTATGTGTATGTGTAGAATGAATGGACTTATGTAGTTATATCCTAGCTTCATAGGAAAAGCAATTTGCTTAAAATATTTCCTTTCATTATTTTCAAGTGGCATCTTTTCCTAATTTAAAACCATAGAAAACCTAGAGATATGAAGATATTAGAGAATAAAACGTGATTTGGTTACCTTTTAAAAATAAGACTTTTGAACAGCGAAAGTGTATAACAACATCAATGTGAACTCAAATGTTCACAAATAATGGCAAGGAACTGGAGAACTAAATCTCAGAATAAATTAGCAATTATGGTAAATTTAAAATTGAACTTACGTGAATAAAGAATAGCCAACTATAAAGCAAAAACTATACGTTTTCTTTAAAAAAAAAAAAGAGAGTAGTAAGTAATTTGGGGAAATCTGACAGAGAATGTTTTTGGTATAAATTGCTGGATTCATAATCATCTTTTAAAATTAGCTCTCCAAAGCCTCTCCTCATCTTTTTAGATTTGGATTTAACTAAATTCTCAGAATGATTTGTAGTGATTATTTTTGAATTTTTTAACAAAAGGAAAAAGAGAAAGTCATTTTTTTGCTGTTTTTGAAAAAGATTTTGAAGATTATGTACTTATGTGAAGTATTCTCAGGATCTCAGAAACCATTGAAAATTTGTTTATCAGAAAGCTTAAAACTTCCTTTTAGGTTAGTAACATAAATCTTAAAGCCTTATTCTAAGAATAGTTGCTCTGTGGATTTTTTTAAGGGCAATTTGAATAATTTCTTACAGACTTAACACTTAAAAAGCTTTCATAAGATAAAGATAAGAACATTTCACCAATAAAGTTCTTAATTTCCAGAATGTTTTGAGGTGTATGCTGCAGATTAAAGGAATTTTTCTTTCTCATTTACTAATTAGCAATTGATTTTCTGAAGGTGAATTTAAACCTGCTCTTGTGATGTCCTGGAGGAGAACTTGTCCTTAATATTTTGAGAGTGCAGGGACTTCTTTTCTTTAAAGTGTCAGAATCCTGCACAGTTTGTGGATGACAGGGTACTGCAGAGTCTTGGAATCTCCTTTTCTTCTTGAGGGTGAGAGCCTCATTTTTGACTTTTCAGTTGTTTAATATTTAAATTGTCTCACACCAATATTGGTGTTACATATAAGTTATTCATGTTTTCCTATCTCTTAGTTTCTGAACATGAGGATATCAGTTCTCAGAATAAATGCTACAATTAAAGGGCAGCCATCTAAAATTTTAAAGTATCTAATGTCTGATCACTAGTTAGACAGTACAACCTTTAAGATACTTTTTTGGAGACATTTAAAATCAGTTTGAAAACAAGGACTATAAATCTTTTGACTAAAAAGCAAAATTAGAAAATGTTACAATTTTCTTTCCTTGAAGATACACCAGTTGATTGTTCTTGATAAAGAGATGTTTATGAATCTGAAGCTGGAAGCTTAAGGTCGTTTTAACTTTGCAGGTTCAAAATATTACTGGTTGCATCTTATTCTGCTAAATTTTCTCAGTAAATTGATTTTATTTTCTTGTATTGTCTGAATGCTATAATTACATAGAGCCCAAATTAGTTTTCCTCATACCCAGAAGAGTTACAATAAGTAACTAACTCTTCTTACCATCTTAAAGCAGTGAAGTGAAATAGCATTTTGTATAGGAGTGCATTCCCTTTCTTTGGTTGCTTTTTACATTTCCTAAACACAGTTTCCTTGAGTATCTCATTCTAAAAAGAGAAATTTGCCGCATTACTTTGAAATTTGTCATAAATTTTTTTTTTCAATTTATAGAAGAATTGTCACTTTACCTATTGAGGTAAGACCTAGCATAGACTTAAAAATAAATGCTAATATTTTAATTGGAAATTTTGTATGAAATGCACAAAGCTTCAATAAAAATTGGCTTTGAAAAAAATTAAAAAAATAAATGCTAATATGATCATTGTGTCTGATTATAAGCTAGTTCTCAGACATGAATTTGTTTTCCTTGTACCTTTGAGATTGTGTAAAGAAGTAAGGAAATGTTTTTCCTGTGTTTTGGTCATTTATTATTGTCTGAGGTAATTTTATGGAGTAAAAATTTTAATCTCGGTTGTGTTTCACTTCTAACCATATTTTATTTGAAAATTGTTGTTCACATCCACATGATTTCAACATTAATAGAATTAAACACATAATGAAATGGGTTATTTTGAGAGTGGTGGAAGGGGCCCTCTGTCTGTTTCTTACCTGAAAGAGTTGAAAATGCCTCCAAGAGTGACCATCTCCATGCGTGCAGGGCATACCTGTAGGAGTTAGTAACTTATGCTTTGTTTCTCCTGATCAGTAAAGCTCCAGTATCCTTAGAGCGAACACCAGACACATAACCCCCTCAGTGCTGCTGTGGGAAGTGCATGTGTCAGAGTTAGCCTATAAATGTGATTTGCTTTAGTTTGCTTGTAAGAAAAAGTATAAGGTATTCCTCAGAATTTGCCATGATATCCTATTTTAAAATATACTGTATGTAAGGTGTACTCCCATAATTGCTTGCCCAAATTGAAATGAAAATTATCAAATAAATGTAATGAGATAAAAATAAGGTTTTACATTTTTATCTGAACAAATTGATTTTACTGTTGAAATGGATGGAATTTCATCAAAGGGTTGTTTTTGTTTCTCAGTCTGTTTTTTAAGGCCAGAAGTTTGTAAACAAAGTGTAAAAATTCTGGCAGTCTGCAAAAGGTCCTTAGCATCTGCCCTTTGGTAGTTTATAAAATATTTTTAAGTGGCCAGAATACATAAAGATCTTAGTGTCTTCAACTGTTTTTTTTTTTTTTTTAGTTATTTTTCAAAGAAACGTGGTAAACAGTAGCTTAGTACTCAATTGAACATTTATATTTGAAACTTTTAATCTTTACATATTTACCATTACAATGATATTTTGGTGGGTTTTTAAAGCAGTCTCAGGAAAGCTTTCTTCCGAAGTCCTCCTGTGTGGATATTAGGTCTTAATTCAGTTTTATTCTGTAGCTGCTTTTATTTTTTAAGAATATTCTTGATCTTTAAGAATACCTAAAAGAAATGCCTGTTGAAGCACTTTAACCATAGCTTGGGTTATCTTTCAAAGTATGCTCTGCAAATTAAACTGCTCTGCTGACACACTGGCCCTGGGTATCACACTTGAATGAAATTATTCCAAGTTCACCCTTTATTGGTCACTGCAGGAATAGGAAGAGAGAACAGCTTAGGAAAGTATAACTGATCTATTCAGAGGCTGACTCATAATAGCTTTTCCACAATGCATGATACCTCTGCCAGAATTAAAAGGAACTTGTTAATTAAAACCAAAATGCCCGTGTGTCTAAGAACTTTCTTCCTAATCAGGTTTCAGGCACACTGGTTGCTTCCATTGGCCTCCAAGTGTGCTTGCTGCCTGGCCTCAGTGCTGCCACCCTGTGTATGGCAGTGCCGCTGCACAGGCACACATTTTCTGTGCTTTATCAAGTGATAACATTTCAGGACCATTCCTGGAAAAGGAGTGTGCATGCTGAGAGGAGAGGAGGGTGAAAGGCACTGTGTGTGGTGTGCTCTGCCTCGGTGTGCGATGCTGTACTCCGTGCAGGGTTTACAAAATCACGCAGTTCAGAAGTATGGTATTCAACTGCCAAAAATGAAATTTGAAAAAAACTTTAAAGGTAAATACTTTTGTCTGTCCGGTCGGTCATTTCACTAAAACAGTAGAATTAAACTAGTTCTTTAAACATAGCTTGAAGTTAGCCAAATAAGAAAGCCGAAGTTCTGATCTTTTAAAGATGAGAGATGTCACAAGATCTTTTTTTATTATTATTATTTTAGCCAAGTTTTAATTAAAAGTTCTTCCTAGTAAAACCAAAACCAAAAATGATCACGAGCAAAGAGACTGTTTCTGCTTAAAAGAAAAGAAAACTTAACTTGATTGGTTAAGTTATTCTCTGAATCACTAACCAACATGACTTTTAAATTATATCACCAGCATATTTTGAGTACTAATGCTGTGCTTCAGCCATAAAATACTTGGTTAGAACATAACATTGCTTGCTTTTACCTGTATCATCTCATTTCATTGAGAAACAGGAAGTGCAGACATAGTGGATGTTCAAAAAGCATTAGGTCTCAGGATGGGCAAGCTGTAGAAGGTAACTATAAATCACTTTGGTAGTGTAAGCCAAAGTTATGTCAGTACCAAGGTTAATGTATTTATAAGATAATGAATTTGTTGCAAAAAATCAGATTTCTAGGCATAAGGTTTGCACTGGCTAGCTCAAGTTAGAAAGTGATGTATGTACTTACTGGGCTGTCTGCAAGGAGTTGGTGAAAATATGTAAGCTTTCAAAGTTAAAAGACATTTTTAAAGATGCAGACCTAAACTTTGTTTTACAGTAGGCATCTTAGTTTTGTTCAATTTTACTTTAAAACAAATTTATAACCAAGCCACCTGATTTCTGAATGATCAGCATTTCTTTCAGAATTCGTGAATGATTTTGGTTTAATAAATGATGTAATTCCATGTGGTAGCAGTAGAAAGTATTGCTTAAGCTGGTTAATTTTAAATGTTGGGCTTTAAAAACCAAAATGCCTTCCCACCCAGGAAAGTTGAAAGAATCCAGTACAGTGTACAGCACTATCCCTTGACTATAAAAGACCAAGTTCACGATTTTCTTTTTGTTATTTGTGTGAAGTCTGCTATATGTTCAGAGGATTTGGATTTTTCTCATCTCACTTAAATGTTGCTTTAGTTTTTTAAATTATTGACATGAAAATGTGATTAAATTTTGAAGCAGTATTGGAGTATTACTTGGAAATTTTTTTTTAATTCTCTGTTTCATCTCATTCTTTATTCTTTGTAAAAACCTTTTTGGAGGCAGAGGCAGGTGAATCTCTGAGTTCAAGGACAGTTGGAGCTACAGGGAAACCCTGTCTTGAAAAGACAAAAACAAAAAAACCTTAAAACTGGTTCTGCTAACCTTATTTTCATAAAACAACATAACAGTTATAAAAACTTATCTAAAATCACAAGCTTTTACAGTGATTTAAAAAACAAATACAGAGCTGGAGAGATGGCTCAGCAGTTAGGAGCGCCATCTGCTCTTGCAGAGGACCAGGGTTTGAATTCCAGCACCCACATGGCAGCTGAGAACCATCTCTAACTCCAGTTCTAGGGTAATCCGATGCCCTCTTCTGACCTCTGAGGCATTGCATGACATGGTACACCAACCTACATGCAGACAGTACACTCATACACATAAAAAAAATAATAAATTTAAAAAAATTTTTTTAAAGAAAGTTCCCAGTCATTATAAAAAAAATGTGGGGGTGAGGCTGGGGAGATGGCTCCATGATTAAGAGCACCAGCTGCTCTTACAGAGGACCTGGGTTCAATTCCCAGCACCCACTTGGTGGCTAACAACTATTTGCAACACCAGTTCCAGGTATTCTGATGACCTCTTTTGACTTCTACAGACATTGCACACATGGATGCACTAACATGTATTCAGGCAATACACTCGTACATATAAAATAAAAATAATACATAAAATATTTAAAAACAAATACAGAATTTAGTTGCAGTTGTTATCTGATATTGATGTGTTCTATAGTGAGACAGAATGCTATTTGTTTTCGTTTAGCACCCTGACCAGCAATAGCTTTCTTCTTGTGCTAAGTAGGATCCAGAAGTAGGGAGAGTGCCCCATGCCACTCTTTTAGGGACCCTATAATTGCTGCTTTTTCCTTCTTTTTTAGAAATCCCTTTTTGACAGTAGGTGGAAATACAAAAGAGAATACAAAGCAGTATATTTTAAAGTATACAGCAAATAATACAGAAATTAAGTACTATAGGTATTCAAGGGATGAAAAGGGAAAACTTAGATCAGCTTTGGAAAAGGCACGAGTTAGAAATAGGTAGAAAGAAGAGGGAATGAATGGTGTTTGGGCGAAAGGAATGGTTTCAAGTAGGAGTAGGAGGCAGAAATGTGCTTTTGTCCAGGGCACCAAAACCAGACTGAAGAGGATGTTTGTAAGGAACAGAACAAAGCTGAGACTGACAGGCAAGGGCAAGGCCTGGTAGACAGCCTCAGAATTTGCTCCATGCATCCTTCAGCTGTTTGAGCAGGGGACTGTGGGTGAGGACCTGAAGGTGCCTTTTAACCCAGAATAACGTGAACAGGAGGATGTGAGAGCAGAGTGACAGAAATGTGAACACACTCCCCTTGATCTGGGCTCCTCTGCTGTGTGGTGGGCTCAGGTCTTAGGGCTTCATGCTTACCAGTAAGTTCTAGACACTAACTTTCAATAAATGGTTGACTCTCAACTGTCCTAAAACTGTGAGCTCAGATACCAGTAGTGTTATATAGACACAGTGGCCCTAGGACTCAGGTCCCCAGTCACAAAACCGCTCCATCATTCACTTGAGGCTTCAGTCGTAGTTTTGATGTTTCTGTTGGAGGAGCACAGAGGAAGGAGACATGAATTAGGCTTTCAGAGGAGCGGCCCCAGAGCAAGGGATGCACAGCACCCTGGAATTCTGTCCAGCCAAATGTTGGGATGGCAGAGAGCAGAAAGATGGCAGAGGAGGCTAACCAGGGAGACAAGGCAAGGGTGTATGAGGTCTGCAGTACCACGTTAGGGATTCCTGTCCCCTTGGGTTGGGAGAGGGACTCACTGAGATGCAAGCTGGGTCTCTGGTAATACAAAGACACGCTCTCACCTCTGTCTCCATTCTCAGACTGTGCGCATCCCTGTCTCCAGTGGTTCTCAGTCCTTAACCTTCTGCTGACGCCCTCTTGCCCCTTCCTCTCACCAGACGTCAGGCGACCTTCCCAAAGCACAGGAGACCTTCGATACTTGGTGCTGCTTTGCCTCTGGATGCCTCTGTAGTGGTGCCCAGCCCTCTTTTGGAGACCTGTGAAGAGAGTATCTAGCTGCTGTGGTGGCTGTGCCCATGGCTGTGCATGGCATGTCGTGGGCTACTGGAGACAACCTGTTCCTCACACCCAGCCTAGGCCACGCCTCCTTTGCTGGAATTTCCCATTCTTCCCCTCAGCCTATAAATTATACTCAAATATTCTCCCATCAAAAACAACAAAACAAAACCCAAACCTTTGCCTTCATTCCACCCCTCCCCCAAGTATCTTTTTCCTCAACAGTGCCAAACTACATGAGAGAACAGTTTGTGTTTTGTGTGTGGTCTGTTTCCTCTGTCTCCCTGTCTCTAGCCATCCAGCCCCATCACACTGATCCTACCCTGAAAGAAAACAGCCTCCCCTCCCCCAGGCGCCAAATCCAGTGACATCTTTTCTCTTATCACCAAGGGCTGATTTGCAGTATCACAGCTCTGCAGATTCTAGCCCCTTCCCTTCCTGTCTCTGCTGTTCTTTCCACTTCCTTCGCACATCTCCTCTGATGGCAGCTGCTCCTCCACCTGTGCTTGCTCACCCACCGGCAGTGCGGACATGTCTCGGGATTTACAGGGCTTCTTGATCTATTGCTCTTCGTGCCTATGATTCCCGAGTACCAGCCCCAATCCATAGTACCTTTCACTTGCAGTTTTGAGCTAATGAAGCTGCTGTCTCTACTTCTCTCATGGTCCTCCATATCCTTCTTTCTGTATAAGCCAACATCTCTACTTCTCAGTACCTTCCTTCCAGTGTGTTACATATCCTGCAGACTGCATAGTGCCCACCGTACATCAGGCACTAAGGCAGATCCTGCCCTCATTGAGCAGAGCACAGAGTATAAGCAGGGTTCCCTCAGACTGTGACAAGTGAGAGGAAAGCACTAAGAAGGAAAACGGCATGAAGAATGCTGGGGGTCTGGGTGAACTGGGACCCTTATGGCAGCAGCAAAGACAAAGAAATCTTTGGCAGCCTGAACAATGAGGGAAAATGAGGGACAAGAAGGACCAGGAAGGATGCTTGTAGACATCAGTCCTGCCCTTACGTGGGGGACTTCATATGCTGGAGACACAGGGAACAAGGTAGGGGGCCCATCAGAGAGCTCCCATGCTGAACGCCTCGTGCTGTCTTGGAGATTGCTAGCCCGGAGCTGAGTATCATTCCAGAGCCATGTGCAGGTTGCCTGTGACCTCTGTCCTCAGACTCATCTTGGGGTCTTCCACTTGTGGCTGGAGGACCAGGCACCTTAACAGCAGTGTTTCTGGGTATAACCCTGGAAATTCACAGCTCCCTGGAACAAGCAAGTCCCATCCTCTTAAGTTCTGGCCTTGCCTCCTCCTCACCTACCAAGAGCACTCTCCATCCTGTGTGTATCCATCTAGTTTTTCCACCCAGAGGGAGGAGGGAGATGCAAAAGCAACTCCATGTCCCCTTTTCCTTCCTTCGGAGGTACCAGGATGTACTGGGGGAGACAAATGCTGACACTTAGTCCAAGGGAAAAGTGACAGAGGTCAGGAGGGTGGAGGAGACAGATGAGAAGACTCTAGGATAAGCAGAAGAGAACTGTATCAAGATGTGTGGGGAGACAAGCTCTCACTTGTGGCAGGGAGAAACTTGGATAGGGAAAGAGAGGCCCACTTATCCCAGAAGAGCCTGGACACTGAATATTCTGGGGTAGGAAAGACTCACCCTTCTGAATGGGAAGAAAGAGCCATAGTCCCAGAGTGGGAGGAGAGACCAAGGACATACCAGGGTTTGGAGGCCTGCATAGAGACTCAGAGAAAGAGGAGTGTGAGAGACTGGGGAAGGACTCAATATACCCCAAAGTAGGAAACTCAGACAGTAGATGTAGCCTTCCAGAAAGGACCCTGCATGTGTACACACGAGCATCTGTATGGAGGGGAGATGCAGACATTGATAGATCACCCAGACAGGACCCTGCATGTGTACACAGGAACATCTGTATGGAGGGGAGATGCAGACGTTGATAGATCACCCAGAAAGGACCCTGCATGTGTACACATGAACATCTGTATGGAGGGGAGATGCAGACGTTGATAGATCATCCAGAAAGGACCCTGCATGTGTACACACGAGCATCTGTATGGATGGGAGATGCAGACGTTGATAGATCACCCAGAAAGGACCCTGCATGTGTACACACGAACATCTGTATGGACAGGAGATGCAGATGTTGATAGATCATCCAGAACGGACCCTGCATGTGTACACACGAGCATCTGTATGGAGGGGAGATGCAGACATTGATAGATCACCCAGAAAGGACCCTGCATGTGTACACATGAACATCTGTATGGAGGGGAGATGCAGACATTGATAGATCATCCAGATAGGACCCTGCATGTGTACACACAAGCATCTGTATGGAGGGGAGATGCAGACGTTGATAGATCACCCAGACAGGACCCTGCATATGTACACACAAGCATCTGTATGGAGGGGAGATGCAGACGTTGATAGATCACCCAGAACGGACCCTGCATGTGTACACACGAGCATCTGTATGGAGGGGAGATGCAGGCGTTGATAGATCACCCAGACAGGACCCTGCATGTGTACACATGAACATCTATGTGGAGGGGAGATGCAGACGTTGATAGATCACCCAGAAAGGACCCTGCATGTGTACACATGAACATCTGTGTGGAGGGGAGATGCAGACGTTGATAGATCATCCAGAAAGGACCCTGCATGTGTACACATGAACATCTGTGTGGAGGGGAGATGCAGACGTTGATAGATCACCCAGAAAGGACCCTGCATGTGTACACATGAACTTCTGTATGGAGGGGAGATGCAGACGTTGATAGATCATCCAGAAAGGACCCTGCATGTGTACACACGAACTTCTGTATGGAGGGGAGATGCAGAAGTTGATAGATCATCCAGAAAGGACCCTGCATGTGTACACACGAACTTCTGTATGGAGGGGAGATGCAGACGTTGATAGATCACCCAGACAGGACCCTGCCTGTGTACACACGAGCATCTGTATGGAGGGGAGATGCAGACGTTGATAGATCACCCAGACAGGACCCTGCATGTGTACACATGAGCATCTGTATGGAGGGGAGATGCAGACGTTGATAGATCATCCAGATAGGACCCTGCATGTGTACACACGAACATCTGTATGGAGGGGAGATGCAGACGTTGATAGATCATCCAGATAGGACCCTGCATTTGTACACATGAGCATCTGTATGGAGGGGAATGCAGACGTAGATAGATCACCCAGAAAGGACCCTGCATGTGTACATATGAGCATCTGTATGGATGGGAGATGCAGATGTTGATAGACCACCCAGAAAGGATCCTGCATGTGTACACATGAGCATCTGTATGGATGGGAGATGCAGATGTTGATAGACCACCCAGAAAGGACCCTGCATGTGTACACACGAGCATCTGTATGGAGGGGAGATGCAGATTAATAGAGGGAGATGCACATGCATGTGCAAATGCTACAAGAGGAAGGAGGCACCTACAGACGGCAGACAGCAGGGAGGAATGTCTGTTTATCCTACAGAAGAGGAAAAATGGACCAGGCAGAAAACAGTGAATAGCAGATACTGAGAGACCATGGGTAGACGCACACACACCTAGAGCAGTAGTGAAAGAGATGCACATACAGCTGACCTGTTTCTTTGGTATTTGCACTACCACGGCAGTCACTCAGGGCTGGGAGGGGCCTGTAGTGCTGTTCCAACCCTGAGGGTGCTGGGTTTGCCCAGCGGACAGCTCTAAGTGGAGGTCAGTGCTGGGCCACTGAAGGCAACTTAGACTGCAGCCTGTCCTTAGCCAGTCACACCTCTCCAGATAGAAGGTCACACCACATCTAAGTAAATGGCAAAAAAAAAAAAAAAGAGAGAGAGAAAAAGTATGCAGTATGGTTATCATTCATTCATCT
The DNA here is from genome assembly GCA_009823505.1 of Rhizomys pruinosus. Lineage (NCBI taxonomy): Eukaryota > Metazoa > Chordata > Mammalia > Rodentia > Spalacidae > Rhizomys > Rhizomys pruinosus. Next base: position 1,538,452 of record VZQC01001793.1, on the reverse strand, counting down.
AGAAAATTCTTCCTCAGAATTTAATGGGTGCATGTGAACCATATTGATTGTGGGAGAAGATAGTTCAGCTTCAGTTAATGGTACACTAGGCTTTTTGAAAAAAATTTTGGGATTGTTTATTGAGACAGGCTCCTGCTATACAACCCACGCTGAACTCGGACGCCTGCTGAGATTACAGGTGTGTGCCACCAGCAGCACTATGCCATTGGCTCATGGCATCCTCCTTGGAATCTTTTTTTCTTACAGCCTCTTCCCAGACAGCATCCTTCCAGGCCAGCTCAAGTCACTGGTTCTGTCCTGTCGACCTGCTTCCTGTCATCTCTCACCCATGGTCCATGAGAAACCAAGCCCTTGGAGTGCCAGGACTTTTCCTCAGAGTCACGCTGGACTGGGTTCAAGCAGGGCAGACTTCAGCACTGTCTCCAGCTGTTAATATGGACTCAGTGCCATCCTGAGCCTGTTTCCCATTTGCGGCCTTCACTGGGTCTTGGCATCCTACTCCAGCGTCTCTGGCCGCTTGTCCTCCCCGTGTTCCTTCTTGCTGGCCCAAAGGTGGCAGTTAGCTTGGGGGAAGGTCATAAACTGTAGTTGAGGGTGACAGAGGGAAAAGGTGAAACATAAAAAATGTCATTAGCTTGGGGGAAGGTCATAAATGAGGAGGAGTACTGTAGTTGAGGTGACAGAGGAAAAAGGTGAAACATAAAAAATGTCATTAGCTTCGGGGAAGGTCATAAATGAGGAGGAGTACTGTAGTTGAGGGTGACAGAGGAAAAGGGTGAAACATTAAAAAAAGTCATTAATATTAAATGAGATAATGCTTTAGATCATTCTCAGCATGGCACCTGGTCCACTGATGTGTTGAAGGTTTTTGTTTTCTGGGGATGGAGAGATGGCTTAATGGTTAAAAGCACTTATTGCTCTTGCAGAGGATCCTGGTTTGACTCCCAGTGCCCACGTGGTGGCTACTAGCCATCCATAACTCCAGTTCCAGGGGATCTGATCCCCTCTTCTGACCTCCTCAGGCATTGCACAATGAGGGTGCACTTACATACATGCAGGCAATACACACATATACATAAAAATAATATATATTTTTAAAGGTTTTTGTTTTTCTGAACAGTCATTTCTAATGAAATACTAGCTAAAATTGATAATGGTAGTAATAGTTCTCTAATAGAACTATTAGGCATTAGGCAACTTTACCAAGCTCACTGAGAAAATTGAATCCATCGTGTATGTACTGACAGTAGTCTGCTCCCTGGCCACCTCATTCGCACTCCTGCCTCTGCCTCTCTTGGCTGTTAGAAGCTTTGCTTGATGTTCAAGATCTGCCATCTCTTCCTGTCCCATTGAGTGTGGAGCTGTGTTCTGCCTCCCACCCACCCCCCATCCCCACCCCCACCCCCACCCCCAGTGTCCTCTGCTCATCCAGTAGTCTTATTCAGGATTTTTAGGCCATGATGGCTCACCACTTTGACTTGGCTTTGCAGTACCTAAGCCATTCTCCCAGCCTTCATACCCTGAATTCCTTCCCCAACCATGGCAGCTCAGTTTCACCTCACCACACTGAAGTGGATGTGACCATGGTTCCATTTGGCACAACCCTCTGTGTAGAGGCACATCTCTACTGCCAAGCGCAGCAGGTGCTTTCTGGGTGCTCAGTAGCCTGCACTGTAGCTCAGGTTCCTCCCCATGTAGACTCCCATTGCCTGTACAAGCCACTCCACAGCCCGACACCCCTTAATCTTGCTATACATATTTTAAAATCACCCAAGCATTGTGTACTGTTATTGTTTACAACCATAAAGTTTAAAGTCATCTCCAGTAATAATCATTTTGAGAAAGGTTATGACTGCTAACTTGTTTGTTACTGTCTTAGATGTTTATTAGTCTGAAACAAAGAAAAAAATATTTGGCCTTAATCAGGTGATTGGTCTGTGACCCTGACCAAAAGGTTAAAATTTCAGAACTGATCATGTGCATTTCTTAGTTTCTGGAAAATGTGAGCACCATACATGCCTGTAGATTGTCTCTGTCACTCTCCATTAGTTATTATACACACACATCTAGACACCCAGCTTCACTGTGCATGGTTAAGTGTAGTGCTACCTTTAAAAATATTTAAAAATTTTACCAAAAAAAAAGCCGGGCGTGGTGGTGCATGCCTTTAATCCTAGCACTTGGGAGGCAGAGGCAGGCAGATCTTTGTGAGTTCAAGGCCAGCCTTGTGAGCCAGAGTGAGTTCCAGGACAGCTGGGGCTACAGGGAGACCCTGTCTCGAAAAGACCAAAAAAAAAAAAATTATTTAAAAATTTTAACTCAGGCTGAAGAGATGGCTCAGTGGTTAAAACCGCCAACTGCTCTTGCAGAGGACCCGGGTTCAATTCCCAGCACCCACATGGCAGCTAAAAACCACCTTTAAGCTGGGCATGGTGGTGCATGTCTTTAATCCTAGCACTTGGGAGGCAGAGGCAGGTGGATCTCTGTGAGTTCAAGGCCAGCCTGGTCTACAGAATTAATTCCAGGCCAGCTGGAGCTATATGGAGACCCTGTCTCAAAACAACAACAACAAGAAGAAAAAATATTTTTTTAACTCTTTATTATAGGGAATTTAAAAGGGAAACGTAGAATGAATCCTTGTGCTTATAACCAGTTTTGCCAGCACCGCAGAAGCCAGTCCACTCACATGCATCCCTCACCTGTGAACCATTGGATGTGAACTTGTTTTACATTATTTGTATATTGTTTGGGGTATTTCCAAAAAGCACAGACTCTTTAAAGACATGATTATGGTGCAGTTATCACACCCCCAAAGGACAAGAATTCCTTAACATCACCAGATGTCTAGTGTTTGTGCTAGCTCAAGAATTCCTTAACCTCACCAGACGTCTAGTATTCATGGCTGGCTCAAGAATTCCTTAACCTCAGTGGACATCTAGTGTTCATAGCTAGCTCTTTTTCTTTTATTTTTAACAGTTGCATGATTCAGATCCAGTAAGGCCCTGCCTGCAGTTAGCTGATATTTCTCTTAAACCATTTTAATCCATATGTATTATCCCTTCTCCTCTACTCTGCATAAAATTTATTAAAATTATATTTTTATTTTGTTTCTGTCCATGTCCTGCACTTTCTGACATGTCTAGATTTTGCTCTGTATTCCTTTGCACCTCAGTATGGATTTATAAAAGAAAAGTTGAAAAGAATAAATTAGAATAATAAATAAATGTTGGATTAAGTGCTATAAGCAATCAGATCCCATCAATATGAATATAAGACAGCATCATTTATTTTATTTTATTTTTTTTGTCTTTTTGAGCTTTTCGAGACAAGGTCTCCCAGTAGCCCCAGCTGTCCTGGAACTTGCTATGTAGACCAGGCTGGCCTTGAAGTCACAGAGATCTGCCTGCCTCTGTGTTCTGAGTCCTGGGATTAAAGGTGTGTGCCTCCACACCCAGCTATGAGACAGCATCTTATTCCTGTGCAGTATTAAGGCTCCGATCAAAAAAGACTTGTAACATGAAAATAGATATTTCCTTGGATTCTTTTCTTTTTTTATTTTTTTTTCCTTTTTTTATTTTTTATTTTTTTTTGAGACAGGGTCTCCTTTTAGTCCCAGCTGGCCTGGAGTTCGCTATGTAGACCAGGCTGGCCTTGAACTCACAGAGATCCACTTGCCTCTACCTCCCAAGTGCTGGGATGAGCCACCATGCCCCGCCTAAGAAGGTTCTTAGCCACCATGTGGGTGCTGGGAATTGAACCCAGGTCCTCTGCAAGAGCAGTCAGTGCTCTTAACTGCTGAGCCATCTCTCCAGCCCCCTGGATTATTTTCTGTAAAGTGATCTAATAGCTTTTAAAACTGAATTGAGTTATGTTTTATATTCAACTTTAAAAAACAAAATCTAGGAGCCAGGCATTGTGGCATACGCCTTTAATCCCAGCACTTGGGAGGCAGAGGCAAGTGGATCTCTGAGTTCAAGGCCAGCGTGGTCTACATAGTGAGCTCCAGGACAGCAGGGACTAAAGAGAGACCCTGTCTCAAAAAACAAACACAAAAACAAAACAAAACAAAAAACCTAGCATTGTATAAAGGTGCCTTCTCATGAACTTAAGTCTTACTCTGACTTCTCCCAAGCTAGATCTTCATCAATAAGCACATGTAATCTGGGTTTCTCCCACTCATTGGCTTCCAGTTTTTAAACAATGAAGTGGTGGTTGGCCTTGGGTATAAATCATTGTGTGAATCCCTAGTTATTTTCTTCAATTGAATTCCTTTTTTAAAATTGTATTCATTTATTCATGTGTATGAATGTACTGTCTGCATGTAGGTCTGTGCACCTGTGTCGTGCAAAGCCGCGGAGGTCAGAAGAGGGTGTCGGATTCCCCTGGAACTGGAGTTCCTTACGGACTGTTCTCAGCCACCATGTGGGTGCTGGTGATCGAACCCGGGTCTTCTGCAAGAGCAGTCAGTGCTCTCAACTACTAGGCCATCTCTCCAGCCCATCAATTGAATTGTTAGGCATAAAATGAGTGGGCAGAAAAATAAGTGCCTGTGTTTTCCTTGACATGTCAGTTGCATTGCCGTTTGTACCAGGAAAGACTCCCATTGACCAGGTGGTACCTGTGAGCTGTTTGTTTTCTAGCTTTCTGTGTCAGGAGCTGTCATCTTGATTTCACATTGGTGTTTCTCTTTTCCCTTCTTACAGTCATTGCTTTCTGCCATCATAACATGTGCCATTTACCTAAGATTGCTGACTTTTCCTCTTCCCAAAATGCCAGTGACCAACTTACCATTTTACCTAAAAGACTGTCTATGAAGGAATGTGTTGCCTCCTCAGTACTACAGTGCTTGACATATGCATGGCAACATCTGCTTTGTCTGCTCAGAACCTGTGTCCCTCCTCTGTATGTCTCCCTAACCATGTTTAAGATCATCAGCATCTCTGTTGTATATTAATATTACAGGTTTATGTTAAGGTAAAGGAAAAGAACTCATCTGTCAGAGTGAATTAATTGGAATTTGCAAAGCAGATAAATTGTAGAGATTGTTCACATTACCAAAAATTCACTTTAAAAAGAAGGTTTCAGATTGGCACCTCAGCTATCTAAGAGATGTCAGTTGAGAAATCTGAAGTATTAGGACTATTCAGAAGTTGTAATTCAGGATGCACTGAAGCTACAGTCCATACTAAAAATACCACACATTCACATAATGCTTTGCAGCGGCGTATGGTCACTGCTTGGAAGCATTCCATCCCTAAGAATTTGAACCCTAAAATGGTCCATGTCAATCCGAGCCTCGTATCCTACCATCTGCTCACTCCCTTTCTCCTGCTGCTGCTGCAGCATGCTTTACGCTTTCAGCACCTACTCTCGTGCTCTGTGGGTTCCCTGCTGTGTTCACGTACTCCTTGCCACCCAGCCGGCTCAGGCTTGACAGTGTTTCACTCCATGAGTTCCCTCCTTACCACTTCCCAACTTGATCAGTCCCTCCCTCCTGCTTTCCTTTGCTTGGATCTCTTGAAGACTAGGGACAGTGGCCTTACTAGGTAATGAAGTGACAGTGTGAGTGCAGTACCTATCAGAATTTGGCCCTGGTCCCCCCCCCACTCACCCCCAGCCCTGCCCAGGACCATTCCCTCCACTTCCTCTCCCCTCCAAAGGTCCCTTGACCCCACCTGCCTTTGCCCTGAGTACCTTCCACCTCCAGTGCATCAGTGCTCCCTGGGTGTTCACCACCTCTTTGAGGTAAATGTCATCTTCCTGTGCTAGTTATGTCTGCCTACCCTTCAGTATCCCCTCTCTTCTAGTCTTCTGGATCCCATCTCCTAATCCATTAGTCCTGTCCTCTCTCCCCCTTCATTCTGTCCCTTCCTCCCCTGATCGGTATTTACACACCTCAACACCTCAGACTTCTGCCATCTTTGAAAACAGAACCAAGAGTTTTCATCTTCTGGTGCCTTCCCCTTTGGTGGGTGTGATGCATTCCAAGACCCCAAGACCAGAAGACAGTCCTCCAGACTCCACAACTCAGTGCTCCTTCCCCAACTCAGGACTTCTTCCCTGAGACAGCCCTTTCCAAGGTTACCAAAAGTAACTACATCCACAGGAGCACATGCAGCCCCTACTGTGGCCAGTGCCTCCGTGACAATTCCCTTCCTGTTGCCTCAGCTTCTGGGATTGTCCTCCTGTTCAGTGGCCCTCCTTCCACCTTCCTGGCTCCCCCATTCTGTCCCATTTACTCTCATCTCTTGGTTCCTCCTTTCTTCTCACCGAGTTCCTGCCCATACTTACAGAGCACCGTGGGACAGCACTGACTTCTGAGTAGCACATGGAATAGAAGAGCTTTGCATTTTGAGCACTCAGAACTATACTAAAAACTCCACATGTCACTTTGTTTAATTCACATGGTACTGCAAGGTAAGTATTCACTCCCATCCTTGAGAGGAAAAATGCCAAAAAGAAAATAAACTTTTCAAGGCTGGTGAGGTCAGCAATCCTGATGACCTGAGCCCAATCCCCAGGACCCACCTGGTGGAAAGAGGAAACCAGTTTACACAAGTTGTCCTCTGACCTCCACAAGTATTCACACACACACACACACACACACACAGCACAAATGTAATTTTTAAAGGGGGGTGGGGTTCAGTAAGGCTTCATTACTTTACAGCTGAGGTCCTAAAGCTGAAAAAAGCCATCATTTGCCCAGAGCACGGTGGCCCTGTAGCACCCGAAGGAGGCTGCTTCCACAAGCACCAAGCACAGCCTCTCTCTTCTGCTCCTACACAGCTTCCCACCCTGGCCCTTCCAGCCACCCCGTTCCTAAGACCCTGGGGCTCTCACTGAGAGAGGCCTACTTCCTCCCTGGTCTGCACCTTCCAGATCCTGGCCCGGCCTGCTGCACCTCTTCTCCGGTACACACAGCCTCCCCTGTACAGCTCCATGTCTAATCTCCATCCATTCAGTTCAGTTCCTTCTCCAATTCCCCTTCCCAATTCCTGAATCTGTTCTTCCTGTAAATTTTCTTTGTACCTAACCCACATTTTGTAGGATTTTCTACCTTCTGTATTTTGTTATCAGTAATGATAAATCATCAGTACTCTTTTGGAATACTTTCCCTTATAGACTGCAAGGTAGTCTACTAGTGTTAGATCTGGTGAATCTTTGTGTCCTCGGTGACACTTTAAGACTTAAATGAGATGGTAAATATTTGTCTCTTAAGGCTTGTTCTTTCTCTCTCTCTCTTTTTTTTTTTTTTTTTTTTTTTTTTTT